>APFE030212973.1:67809-84637 GCA_000404065.3 Pinus taeda | reverse complement strand
CATATTTGCACATTTTGTATTACAACTCTCTTCTTGGACTCATACATAACCCTTCGAATTAAGGGGGGGAATGTTGGACACCTAATCCTAAATGGGTTAGTGTGGAAACTGAATAGACTAAGTAGTCCAAGGGACCTTGGGATGTGAAACCCAAGAGTCACATATTGTAATATAAATGTATATCAATTGTTAATAAAATTGTATTGCGTGTTTTATCTTTCATATCTCTCTTGTTGTCCATGTGTGTTTAACACAAATAAAATGAGACTTAGTAACGGAAAACACAAGTCCAAAGGCTATGGTCTTTGGATACAACAAGAGTCTCTAGAAGAAATGTTGTCTTAGATTTTGAATAATTTGCACAAATATTACTCTCATATAATAGTGGAGAAATATATAAATGCTACTTTGAGGCCATAGATGCATCCACTCAATCAAAGGTTAAGCAAGAGAAGAAAAAAAAAAAAAAAAACATTTCAGCCAATTCTTGTTGCAAACAATGGGAAGGGGATGAAGACGATATGCTTGAAGGTTTCCATGAATAGTGGAGTGGTACATAGTAATTTTTAAACCTAATTATGCTACTACCAACATGCTCATTTTGTTGCTCCAACACTATCAAATAATTTCATATCTATCTCTTATTGACTAAATTTGGTTATAATTATGTTCCTACTAGAAAGAAATAAGTAAATAATAGGACATTCATTGATGCAAAACTAAATTTGTATTCAGTAGTCCAAAAGAAGCTAACAATGCATTGGAGGGTCCACTCCTGCAACTCAAAAGAGGTTACTAATATGTTGGGGGGTTTGATGTTTAGCCCTATGAGGTCTTCATTGCCACTATGCATTTCACCCTTTTCATTTTCCATAGAATGTATAGGGTTGTCTTAGCTTTGGAGAAATTCAAGTGTAATCCATGATGGTTTTCTTAGGTGGCATTACTCCCTACAACGAAAAATATTAGTGCAATGGATCTATTTGTGTAGTATATCCTTATGTTGTATATTTAATGAATCTCCCTAACAAGAACAAGTAATAGCAACTCACATGTACATCTCTTATATTAGGTTCTTATACACAATTGTATTGCAATATTGACTGTTACTTAGTAGTGTTGATTTGTGAATATTCAAGTTTAGCAATCTATTGATGTTTAAGCTATCTAACTATCCTCACGTGGTATTAGGTTGAAAGGAAGGGAGGAGTCTCTACCTTCAAAATACCTTGCTTAGATCGATTCCAAGTATACATGTCAATATTTACATGTATACATAATCCCATGCTCCACATGAAGGTCAAATTAATATGTATACATAATCCAATGGGCATTGTGTGAATCTTTGATGATCATCTTGTAAATGTACTTTGTGCTATGATTATAATCACTATTGTATATTGTTTAACATTAAAGCTCTTGATATTTGATGTCTAACACGATAAAATAAATGTTTCAGTGAACAACTCACAAATCTTTCAATAAATAAACTCAAAGGATATACTTGGCAATCTTTTTAATTACAAGATAATCATAAAAGTCTAATTTATGAATATTACAATTTTGTTTTATAATAAGTTTTCAAATTAATTGTGTTGGAAGAAACTATTGCACACTTTGTAAACTCAATGTAGTTCTTGGTAAATCAATGTTTTAATAATGCAGTGATTTATTATACAACCCATCTATAATTACACATTTTTCATGGTCAGATTAATATGCATTATTGTTGTAATATTATAGTTTACAGTTCCTTTTAATTGTTCAAGTATTATTACCCCCGTGATGGGTGTACTATATGTGTCATTATCACAGAAAGACCTAGTCAGTTGCAGAGGAGTTGGGAAGGCATGACACCCTCCATCTGACATGAGATTGTTATAACAAACAATCAATGCAACGTGGTTACTACTTACTCTATAATAGCCCTGGGTTAAAAGTTCATGTAATAAAGTTAACAAATGCGAAATAAGACCAAGGTCATGGGACACTTATTCCAAGCTGAATAATGGGTAAAATATCCTAGTGGGCATCACTTGTTGTGTGTTATGGCTAAGGGGATATTGGAAAGGGCAATGGCAAAGGCTTTGAAAAGGAAAAAAGGCATTATTGGTATTTTATTTATGAAAATAAAGGAAAATAGGAGAAAAGGGAGGTGAAAGGTCATAGGTTGCATGTGAGGAGGAAATTGAAGGAAAATGAAGAAATTAGAGGTGTTAATAATAAAAAGACATCAGAGCAACAGTTTGGGGCTTTTGGTCAGTTTAGTTTTGCAATTAGTCTCAAAGAGGAGAAGAGAAACAAGAGGAGAAGAAAAGAAAGCAAGCAAAGGAAGGATAAGGAAAGCAAAGGAAGGACACGAAAGCAAAGGAAGGACAACGAAAGCAAAGGAAAGCATGATCAAGCAAGGAAAGGTTGGATCAGGTAGCTTCAGTGGGAATACTTTCATGTAACAGATTGCATGTATGATTTCCTAGTTGGTTTTGGCATTCATGGTATACGCATGTGTGTTTTTGGTTCATTTGTTGTCATTGGCATGGGTTTTGTCGGGTTTTTACAGTGGTTTTAACCTTGTCTTTCCATTTCCAGATAGCCATGGTGTGATGGGATTATTTCTTGGTTGAGCTTTGGATTGTTGAAAGCTTTTGAATACGGGTGAGGTGGTCATAGGAAAATCCCAAGGGTTGGGGGTGGTGACAGTTTTCTCCTGGAATCCCTCAATAGGTGGGTGGAGGCGATAAAATTCCTCAAGGGATGGTGAAGGAATTCTGAGGCATCCAAGCTTAGTTTGGTTTTGTGATCTCGGGATCGGTTTAGGTGAGATCACGATATGATGAGGGTGGAGGTGGTTTAATATTTGGATTCCCTTGGTTGTTTTTGGATTGGTTTATCACGTGAGATCTGATATTCATGCTTGAAATATGGCACACGAATGATTGGCTTAATGAAAGATTTGGTTCAGCCCAATATATGGTCAGGTGGTACATGGAAGTCCTTGACTTGGTTGGTTTTTGCATATGGTTAATAAGAGCTAAGTTTCTCTTTTCCTTAATGAGTAATTATACTTGTTATTATGTGGCTTTAATGGATGTCCTATAATTGTTATCTATCTGTTTATATGTTGGTTATAAGCATGGTCATATGACATATCTCAATATGGTAATTGTTATCACATTTTAATTAATGAATGCCTGGTTAATGAATGCATGACCTAATTGGTGTTATGGCAGATATTGTGAGAAGGGATTGGTCCTTCTTATTAAACCTCATATAAGTTTTAGATTCCTATGCTCAGATATGCATTCATGACCTGTAGGTTGCATGTTTACCATGTGTTTGACGAAATTCATGTCCTAGTTGGGAGGGGTTAAGTCAATTCATTTTTCAAGTTTTTGGTTTAAAAGATTTGTTTCTACATTATTTACCATTTTTGGAACTTTCACTGAGTTATGGGAAAAGGCTTGAGTCTTAGCCCTGAAAAAAGTGACCCAAAATTCGGGGTCGTTGGCACAAACTAATTGGAAAAGTCCACAGTCGTTGGGAAGCAAGCTTATGAGAGATACTGGAGGCTTATAGTCACTTGGAGGCCTTGTCAAGGGAGCGAATGAAACTCTAGGTCAATGAAAAAGAGAGTTAGCTCACGGGTTGGAGACCTGGAGGAGTTGGGTAGCTCCTAGAGGTCCTATAACACCTAAGGGAAGTCAATAAGGTCTTAAGCTGTCGACTCCATTTCCATAAGGTCATATGGGAGGTTTAGTCTTATCATAGTGACCCTCAGTTCATGTTTAACCCTGATAAACATGTAAAAATGGGTAAATGTGGGAGGAGGTGGTTGCAGGGTGGTATCAGAGCGGGTTACGCTCTCTTTGCGTAAAATTTGATCTTGTCAAGGTTATGGTTGTCATGCATGGGGTCATGGTATATAATTGGTGTGGTCATGCATGATGTTTTTATATTTATATGATTATCATTATATATGTATCATGCTAATGTGGACTGGTTTTGCAGATGAGATATGCCTCCCCTGAACGTCATTGAGGTATGATTCTGATTTTGGTATCTATTTGGTTTATCTGAAATGGTCTACTTGTGGGAAAAAGAGAATCAGATATGACAAGAAAATTGGTAGAATAAAGTTCATGTGACTCTCCCTACATATTAGTTGGGCAGAAAGGAGATGAGTATTATCCTAGTATAGTAGATACATTGAGGAGATTGAGGGAAGAGATCAGAAATTGAAAGGAAGACAATGACAGGTTGGTTGAGGCTAAGGAAAGACTTGCAAGGGCTCATGAAAGGCAAGCAGAAGTCAATGCAGTGATTCTTTAGAGCTTGTCATATATGTAAAAGCAGGGGAAACCGAGGATCAGTCAAGAGTAGGAAGATGAAACTAAATGGAGCCTATGGTAACAGGGCTCGGTTCAGATATAAGTTGGATAGAGGGGATACATTCATAGGTGGAAGATCACTCGATACACCTAACATGAGGACTAGTATGTATGGGCATCATTCTAGTTCCTCACCCACGAGACATTATCACCATCACCATCATCATCATCATCCTTATAGGAGGAGTGAGTACTTTCCTAAGGAGTTCAAGAAAGTCAAGCCTCCTACATTCGGTGGAGATAAGAAGAAGTATGAAGATTCAGAGGCATGGTTGCTTGGAATGAAGAAATTTTTCAGATTGCATAACTTTTTAGAGAACATGAAAGCCAAAATAGCCACCTTCAATCTTTAAGGGAAAGTAGATATTTGGTGGGAAGATGTGAAGAATGTCAAGGGTATTCAAGAAGAAGAGTTGATTTGAGATGAGTTCAAGAAAATATTCAAGAAGAAGTACCTATCTGACAGGTACTATGATGATAGAGCTAAGGAATTTTATGAGCTACAAATGGGTTTTATGGCTGAGATGATGAGTATACTAGCAGGTTCCTGGAGTTGTTGAGGTATGTGCCTTACCTCAAGGATTAGAAGGCTAAGATTCAGAGATTCATTAGTGGGTTTCCAGCAGCTTATAGAGACCAGATTGAGTTTGATGAGCCTAGATAATTGGAGGGGGCAATCCAGAAGTTGAAGCATTGTTATGAGCAGTCAAACTGTAAAGCTGAGCTTAAGCATGATTTGAAGGGAAATGAGAAAGTTAAAGGGAAATGGCCACCGAAATGGGGAAGACATCAGGATTTAGGTGAGAAATAAAATGTTGCTCCTTACAAGAAGTTCCATGCAGTTGAGAAGGGACATGGGTCGTAGCCTAGAGAGCAGCAGAATAGAGGTGATGGTAGGGGACAATTGCAGTGTTGGATAAGTTGCAAAGATCGTCGCAAGAAGGATTGTCCATTGTACCAGGATGGAAGAACTCAGATCTATAGTGTTCAGGAGGCACAGATAGTTGGGGATGTTGGTCATAGCATCCCTCCCATTTATGCAGTTGTTAACAACAAGCATGAATATCACCAAACATCCATTATTGAGATGGAAGGTAAGATCTGTGGTCTACTTGTTTCTATTTTGATTGATCTTGGACCTAATTATAGTTATGTTAATCCTGACCTGGTGGATAAGTGTGGCTTGAGAAAAGAAGTACATGCAGAGTCTTGGTTGGTGTGGTTGGATACAAGTACTAAGAAGAGAGTTCATAATTGGGTAAGAGCTTGTGCATTTTAGTTGAATGGTATACCTATAGAAGCACATCTAAATGTACTACCATTGGGATCATATAGTATGCTTTTGGGTATGGATTGGTTGTACCTTCACAGAACCAAAGTAGATATTTATGACAAGGCCATTGAGTGCCTAGATGATAATGGGGAAAATAGAATCTTAAATGGAAAGAAGAATCCTACATCAATTAGAATGATTACAGCTATGCATGCTAACTGAAGTTGCAGGAAGGGATGTGCAATGTTTGCAGTGCATATTTCTAGTGACAAGGGTAAGGATGTTCAGAATGCAGTAATCTTCAAGAGGTATCATGTATTACAATAGTTTCAAGATGTGTTTCCAGCAGAGATTCCAAAGTTGCCTCCCCACAAGGAAGTGGACTTTTCTATTGAGTTGGTACCAGGAGCAAAACCAGCATCAAAGGCACCTTACAGGATGAATACACCATAGTTAGTAGAGTTGAAGTTGTTGCTAAAGGAAATGCTTGGTGAGGGATATAATAGGCCAAATGTATCGCCTTGGGGTGCACCATTATTATTCATGAAGAAGAATGGTACTCTTAGATTGTGCATTGATTACAAGAAGTTGAACAAGGTGACAATTAAGAGAAGGTACCCATTGCCGAGGATTGAAGATTTGTTTGATCAGTTGGAGGGAGAAGCAATTTTCTAGAAGATTGATTTGAGATCAAGATACCATCAGGTTCGTGTTGGTCACTTTAATCGCTGATTAAAGTGCTACATAAATTGTCAACCCAGGGAAGTCTAGTTATTTCAAAGGTGACTGCGTACTATATGTACTTAGTCTTAAAAGCACTAAAAGTTGTAGTACAAACTAATCACACCTTGCTTTAATAACTGAAGCTCCACTTTGTGTTACAACAAATATACTCTATTGCAGATATCCATTAAGAGATACTTAAATTCATTCAAGGAACAATTCAACGTAAAGGAACAATTCTGCAAAAGAAAACAATGGCTATGCTGTAACAGAGAATCAGGACCCTATCCCCAGAATGAGAAGCTTCAACACCTGCCTTTATTTATCTAGCTCGTCGATTCACTCTATAAACTTAATCACCGGTGAGACACTCATGAAATAACTTTAACCAATGTAACAATCGATTAAGAAAGGAACAGAGTTTCAACAAAGGTAAAACAATATCCAGAAAACAGTACTTGTTAACAAGGTATGAATAAAACACACACTCACACACTGCAGAGAAATATAATGGGTGAATCTTGTGATGAAGGTGGGCCCTGTCCTTCTCACAAGATTCCCCAAGAGACGAGAACTAGAAAAAGATGTTCAGAACGAGAGTTTTATTCATCCATCAATATGTCATGTTACAGAAAGAAAAGATTCTAGTCCTGTCTCTTCAACTCAACCTCTTTCACAGTTTGTTCATCCCTTTTTAATGTAGATGTCTCCTCTTTATAAAGAGGAGACATCTATTACAAAATATTTACATTGTAAAATTATGTTTAACCCATTATACAAAAATAGGGAAATTAATTTCCCGTCAACAAAATGATGTTACAGCAATATTGTCTTTAGATCATGGATATTACATCCAATGTAACAACTTCCTCGGTGATTGATCTGGTTCATATGTTGCTGTAAAATTTGGAATGCAAATCTCAACTGTTTTAGCTTCGAGATTTGTGTGTCGTTCTTGCTGTTTCAGCAACTGCAAAAATAGTCTTGCAAATTCCGGGTAGTTTCAGCAACGCAGACTACACATCAATCTTTAACTATTTCAGCAACTAACAATTCAAAGCTTAACTATGAAGATAGCATGATTATATGTTAAATAATTAAACGTATAGTGATGAGAAGAATCACTGCATACCTTTGGAATAATTGGGTCAAAACACTAACAAGGACTTTTAAATATGGGTTGAAAAGGGTGACATTATAACAAAATGTATAGTCAGAAAGAGACAAAATGAGGTCCTAAGATCCCCCCAATTGAAATGGTTGCATGTCCCCATGCAATTTTTACTCTGAGTCTGAGTCGGAATACTGGGATGTACAGTGCAAATTACTTATGAAGTAAGAATAGAAAGTGTTGTCAGCCATGTTTCTGAAACCCTGGGCATTCTGAATTCTCTGCCATGCTGCAAGCTCCTCCTTTTTGGACAACGTGAAGTGAGCCTTATATTGTTGTGCTGGCAGCCAAAGTAGAGGGAAGTGGAAGTGATAACACAACCAGTTTTGGGCACATTGTTGCATGCATTTCACATCATTAGGTAACCTTGATATTGTTGTTTGAAGATTGGGAGGGTTAAAAGGATGATATTCTCTCCTCTCCTTAGGACAATGCTCCCAAAATAGATTATTTACTTGTATGGCCAGAGTTCCCTTAGTCTTGACATAATGTTGGCAGTCCTTTAAGACTGCTGCCTATAGTTCTCTAATATGCTCAGTCATCCCTGGCTCTTGTAAAACCTGTCGATGTTCAGCAATAAAAGCAACAGCATTCTATGGCTCAGCTCAGATCCAGAGAAGGCAGTTCTCTTCATTATGTGTTGCTGACATGAAAGCATTTTTCCAGGTAAGCTGATTGGCCAGGAAAGAAATGAAGGCTATAATCTGAATGTCACCAACGAGAGGAATCAAATTAAGCTTCCTATCTTCAGGTATGGCCTCATTATGAAGATAAAGTTCACATAACAAATTATGTTCACTAATTGATGCTTGTGCAAAAGTTTCAATAAACTGCTGAGGTGTAGACACCTCGTGGGGTCGTCCATCTCTGATTTCTTTCACTTGGAAGAACGCTAGGCGTTCTCTTAAAAACACAGAATAGTTGAAGGATGGCTTTCTAGTGGCGAGTAATCTTTGAACCAGGTCAAAGATAAGAGACAGTCTGGTTTTTAGCTTTTTGTTTTCATTGTGTTGTGCACAAGACTGTTCTAGGACTTCCCAATTTCAATATACATGATTTAGCCACACTGATTTATGTTCCTGTAATGCCTTTTCTTATGACAGGGCATACTCTTTCTTCCATGTATCCCTCAGTTCCTGAAAACTGGAGGTCTGAGTGAATACAGTCCTTGCACACCGGGGTTCAGTCTGAGTGAACATATCCTTCGAAGACTTTGGTGCTGGTTTTTCAGCTTTAACAACTGTGGTAGGCCGAGGTACCTGTGGTTTCGTTTCTTCTTCAGAGGTCTTTGAAAGCCCTGTTGGATCTTGTGTAACAGCAGGGAACTCCTTCTTAACTATGACAGGAGTACACGCATGGGTGGGTTCAGGCAGTGGGACTTCGATTATCTTATAACCAACTCGAGATTAGAGATCCCCACACTGGCCACATATGTATTCATTATATCTATCTTTTTCTACACTTCTCTCAGTTGCAGATGCTACCTGAGCTAAGATATACAGATTGCGTTCTCTTTCATGGGCTTCTCTTGCCATGATCAACTCGTGCTTATAAACCTCAATCTTAGATTTCAAAAAATCATTTTCTTCCTGAAGGGAGGCTAAAGTAACCAGGCGTTCTGTAGCAGTTACAGGTTCCAGTGGATGGGAGGATCGTTGTTCAGTGGCAGCTTCATCATTTGCATCCTCAGCAAGTGGTTCTTGTGTAACACCTGCTGGAATAGTAGCTGGTTCTTGTGTAACAACTACCTCTAGGTCATCTTCTTTTTGTTCCTTGACAGGTGGTTCTTGTGTAACACATGTTAAGTCGGTAGTTGGTTCTTGTGGAGCAGCTACATCTAGGTCATCTATCTCTTGTTCCTCAACAGGTGGTTCTTGTGTAGCACCTGTTAGGTCTGTAGCTGGTTCTTGTGGAGTAGCTACATGTTGTACATCGTCTTGAGTGTCTACTTTTGATAGATCAACAGCTGGTTCTTATGGGGCAACTGCATCTTTTGAAAGGAACGATGTCACAAACTCTTGAGCAAATTGCATTTCGGTACCCGAGGGTGAGGAAGCGAAGGATTTAGGGCCTTGGGGATGTGGTGAGGTACGAGGCTTCAAGATAATGGGTGGGGGATTTGGGGTGATGGTCTCAGTTGCTGCTTCAGAAGATGTCCTTGTTCGTCTTCAAGGCAGGAAGGCGGTAGTTACAATGGTTTTCCTCTTATGAACATTTTTCCTTTGGGTAGGAGGATCATCAGTAGTAGCAGCTCCATTAATTGAGGCTCTTGTTTGTCTTTTTAGTGATGGTGCAGCCTTTTCTTGTCTTTTACTTTTTAGTTTGGCAATGGGGATATTTTCATCTGAATCATCACTAGGGATATGGACCGTGGGAATGGACGATTAAGGTAAGTTAAGGGATGGGTTCGATACGGGGGAGGGGTCAAGTGGATTTACTATTACAGGTGCTGGAATTTATGAGGAATGAATGATGCTCCCTGGCTATTGAAGCAAAAAGATTTTCAATTTGCTGCGAAATTCCAGGGGTCTGCTGAGAATTTTCATCATCTAATTGGGGAGTTTCGGCTGTTGTTCGAGAGGTTTCAACAGTTTCTTAAGGATTTTCGGTTACTGGTTGAGGAGTTTCAGCAACCTCCTACGGGTCTTCAGCTGCTGGTTGAGGAACTTTAGCGGCTTCTTGGGGTGGGTTGTTAAGAAGAGGAGGATTTTGCAGGGAAAAGCCCCTTTGAATTAGAAGTTGAACCAGGCGATGGTGAGTGAGGGATAGGAGTGGGTACTTTGCATGCATGGAACAATGTGACATGTTCTTTAGACACCCAAACAGATAGTATGGCATATTTAATAAACGACCATGTCTTAAATGATTCAACAATACAAAGTCATGCTGGTACACTACCTGGTAACGTCCCTCGCAGGTGAAATAGTGCTTGACAAATTTTGCGACCTTTGGCCATGGAGGTGGTAATGAACGAAGTGCAACACCCCTGACTTTTTGTTCGACCCGCTCTCCTGGTAAAAGAAAATCTTGATGTGCGTTCAGGATGACGTGTTTACGACTAAACCAACGAATGCCATCGGTTGGTAACCCTGAAACTTACGCTATATCCTCCTCTGTTACTGAAATTCGCACTCCCTGAACAGTAGAGTATCCTTCGCTTAAATTTCGTGCGAATTCCAGGACTTTCTCAGAGTCAAACCCTTGAAGCCTTCAGAAATAATCCACCCAGCCTGCTTGCTGAAAGATTTGATATGCTTCTGGGTACCATTCCAACAGAGTTGTTGAACCAGGTTCATTTCAAATAGCATTGCCTCCCATCATTACTGGTTTAGCAAAATGCACAGTACAGAGCCGAGTTACCGCAGCCGAAATAGAGTAAGATATTGCGAATGAGTTTGTGACATAATAACACAGAGATGGGGTGACGAGACACAGTCGTGACAGTGATTGACATATCGGGTAATAATTGCAAAATTTTGGTATTCCCCCCCCAACTGCGGCTAAATGATACTTTTGAATGTACAACGATTTCGGCAATCATATCGGGATCTTCTCATTAACTACAGTTTAATATTTACACATAAACACACATACCTCACGTTTTACCTTCGATCGTTGTGCCGACAATATAATCTCGTTACTGATGGATCACCAATGGTTATGAAAAAGGGTTTATAAAATATGAGGGTATTTGTATGAAAGGTTTTCTATATTTACAGGAGGTGATAGTGAAAGAACACAATTATCAGGATGAATGGTTGATTCTCTCTTATGAAAATAGTTTTGAGAGGAACTGATGCCTGAATCTCGGGAAAAATGAGAAAATTGATGTTTTTAGGGAAAGGTGGAAAAGTTGGGTGTTTCAGCAACGGAGAAAATGGGGAAATTGGTGTTTCAGCAACGGGAAAAATGGTGTTTCGGCAACAGGAAAAATGGTGTTTCAGCAACAGGAAAAAATTGTTGTTTAAGGAAAAATAAGAAAATGTTGTTGTGAGGGAATGGATTATGAATTGAAGTGAAATTGAAATGTTTCCCAAACCGAAATCTGATCCTTCTTGTAATGGAATTGTTCTTTTCAGCCAACCTCCGAATCTAAGACCTGCAAAATAATGAATTGTAACATGGAAACCCTTGACAGGGATTATTAGTTAAAATATCCTATTCTTCTAAGAAATATATAATACAAAAGTTAAATACAATTAGGGGCATTAGGCTCCCCTAAAAAGACATAATATGAATCTGCCATGCAAGTGGCCTTAAAATCTTCTTTAGAAACAGGTTGCTGGTACAAACGGAGCCGATACCCATTTACCAGCAATGGTGTTCTAGAGTCATCAATTGTCAGAAGCCTTACTGTACCATTTGGAAAAACAGTATCTATCTCATAAGGTCCCAGCCATCTTTTTCGCAGTTTTCCTTGAAAATTTTCAAAGCGAGAGTCATACAATAGAGCCCAATTACCTTTTTGGAAATGCTTATGCTTAATGGTTTTATCATGCCACCTGGTTCTTTGCTGTTGTATCATAGTTGTTTGATGGATGGCATCCAACTTCTTTTCATCTAATTCCTGAAGCTGCTGCAACTTAGTTGTGTGTGCATCAATCAAGTCAAGGTTAACAGCTAAAGCAGTCCTTAAGGGTTTAATTTCAAATTCCACAGAAAAAACAACACTTTTACCATAAACTAATTCAAAAGGTGAAAAACCTGTAGTATTCCTCCAGGTAGTTCTGTAAGCCCATAATGCTTCAGGTAACCTTTGAAAACAATCCTTTTTATTCTCCTTTACTGTTTTTGTTAAAATCGCTTCTATGACTTTATTTGTACTTTCCACCTGCCCATTGGCTTGGGGGTGATAAGGTGTAGTCATTTTATGATTAATATGATATTTCTGAAGTGTAGCTTTAAAGCCATGGGAGTTGAAAGGAGGTCCTCTATCTGTGACTAGCTCTCTAGGCACTCCAAATCTAACAAATATTTCTTCAAATAGAAAGGTTAACACAGATTCCTCATTAGCTCTAATAAGTGCCTTAGCTTCCACCCATTTAGTCATATAATCTGTGCAGACCAATATGTAAACTCTTTGATTGGATGGAGGATTGATGGGTCCTATAAAATATGGAGCCCATCTTTCAAAGGGTTCAAGTATTACCTGGGGGTTCAGTGCCATTTCATCTCTATGATTAGGTTGGCCCATTCTCTGACAGCTATCACAGGCCCTAACATATTTCTTCGCATCCTTAAAAAGTGAGGGCCAGTAATAACCCATCCTGAGAACTTTATGTGTTGTTCTCCTATCAGCAAAATGCCCTCCACAAGGGCCATCATGACAAGCCTTCAATATGTCGTAAACCTCATCTTTTCTAATGCATCTCTGAATTTCCTGATCAAGTCCTGTATGAAAAAGACACCCACTTATCCAGCTGTACCGAGCACTTTGTTGAATGATTCTTCTTTTTTCTCTGTGTGACAGGTGTGATGGTAGCTTTACTGCAACTAAATAATTAGCAATGTCTGCATACCAAGGTGGGTGAGCAGATACTGCAAAAAAGTATTCATCAAGAAAGGAATCATCTACTAGAGTATTATCATCAGTTTTTATCCAAGAAAGAAAATCAGCAACTACATTTTCTTTACCTGGTCAATCTACAATTGTAATATCAAATTCTTGTAGTAATAATAACCATCTGGTAACTCGAGCATTTGTAAAATATTTATTCATTAAATATTTAATGGTCGAGTGATCAGTATGAACAAAAGTAGGATAACCAGTAATATAATGTCGAAACTTATTAATAGCATAAATGACTGCTAAAAATTCCTTCTTAGTAACCGTGTAATTAAGTTCAAAAGGGGTCATATTCTTACTAATGAAATAGATAGCATAAGGGAGATTATTTTCTTCTTGACCCAAGACAGCCCCAATTGCAGTGTCTGAAGCATCAGAGGATATATGAAAGGGCAATGCCCAGTCAGGTCCCCTTAGAATGGGAGCTGTAGACAACTGACGCTTAAGTTCATCAAATGCTTTTTGGCAATCATCATTCCACTTGAATTCAGCATTTTTCGTAAGTAACACAAACAAGGGAGAAGCTATTTTGGAAAAATCTTTGATAAATCTTCTGTAATATCTAGCATGCCCTAAAAAACTTCTTACATCAGTTTGTGTTATGGGGATACGAAGAGTCTGAATTACCTGTATTTTAGATGGATCAACTTGAATCCCTAGGAATCAAATGAAGTGTCCCAATAAAATTCCTTCATTCATCATCATATGACATTTTTCGGTACTTGAGGCAAGATGGGCTTCTATGCAACGTTTAAGTACTTTCTCAAGGTTTTGTAGTGCATCCTCGAAAGTCACACCATAAGGAGTAAAGTCATCCATAAATACCTCCAAAGAGTCATTAAGCATATCAAAGAAAATTCCTATCACTACTCTTTGAAATGTTGCTGGAGCATTACATAGTCCAAATGGAAGAACTTTATAGGTAAAAGTTCCCCATGGACTAGTAAAAGTGGCCTTGTCCTAGTCTTGGGGTGTAATTTTGATCTGGTTATATCCACTAAAACCATCTAAAAAGGAAAAGAATCTCTTTCCTGACAAACTGTCTAGCACCTGATCAATAAACGGCAAAGGGAAATGATCTTTTTGAGTAGCTTTATTTAAAGCACTGTAATCTACACATACTCTCCATTTCCCATTTTTTTTAGGTATTGTTAGAGTCAGTCTTGTCAGTCCTCCATCAGAGATCAAAACTCTTTCTGCATTTCATTTTTAGGTGTCTCGCTCCATCCACTCAGCTTCATTCTGCTAGGGGCATGCCATAATCTGACGAAAAAGTCTTGTCAGTCGTTTCCCCTCATGTCTTGCACCTGCTAGTGTTTATTAAAGTCCATGACAGTCAATGTTTGATCTTTTAATGGAAAAGAGTCATTTCAGTCATTAGGTCTAGGGATTAGTCAATTTGGTCTTCAATAATGTCCAATAAAGCCAGCAGGCCAGAGGGAGGCTCTTATAAAGTTGTGGTTCAAATATTTTCATTGTCATGTTGATAGATTATGACTGTTTTTCAAAACTTTGTTTTGAAGAAAAGTCAACAGTTTGTCATTTGTGATAATTTTCAAAAACTTTTCAGTTGATCTTGTTATCACTCAGGTTGTCCCTAGGCTCTTAATAGGGATACGACCGAGGTAACCACAAACCAATCTTCTGATTGCAGGTTCTAGCCCACCTGCAATCGGAGAGGGCACTCTCCTTTAGGTTCAACCTTAGTTGATGATTTTAGGCTAGCTTTCTGACTTCAAGGGAATGTTGACTGTGATTGGAAAAAAGGTAAGATTCTCGAACAAAGAGGCACAACAAGGTGTTATAAGTTTCGAACCATTGGACATGGAGTCACAGATTGAGACATGCGAACGTTTTCTTGGTCACAAGGGGATATGGAGCGGGATAGCCACACAGGATACAATACTCAGTCTGCTGAAAGTACGGAATGAACATCAGGGATGAAAGGCAAAAGAGAATCATTCCATCATGCTGACAAGGAGGAGAAGTGGATGAGTGGGATCCCGGAGCAGTTAAGAATTCCTAAGACATGCACTCATATGTGAAAGAAACAGGGTAAACCAAATCATTTAAGAATACAAGCTCATAACTGTTTCTGAAGAAAACATTGAAAAATGCAGAAATTGAACTTAAGGTGTATTTAAACAAATCTTAAGCTATTCTTTTTTCCTGCAACTTAGAAAGGCGGAAAGGTGATAAAACATAAAATAAGAAGGGGAGAGGAACACTTATTGGATCATGTAGAGACACAGGAATTCCGTGATCATTCCTTGGCCAAGAGAAAACATCAAGTTGTTTCGCAATCCATGTTTTTAGCAATCTTTGATTATGGAAAAATATGACAGTTACAGTGCGAGTCTTTGCTCAGAGAAAATGCTGGAAAGAAAACTAACCAACAACTACTACCAACCAACCAGCCCCTCACAACATTGCTTAGGGTGGTATTTATAAACAAAATATCGGAAAGACATCATTACAAGTGTCCTTGACAGGTCTACTTAGAACTCTTCAAAAATCTAAATGCTGCTGGAATTAAATGCAAGTAAATCTTTTTGGCTGCGCTGGGGGCATCTGGATCAGAACAGGTGACGAGGTGGCCCTTAGGGACCAAATGCGGTGCTGCTGGAGTGAATGTGCTTCGGGGCTGCAGTTCGGCTTTGGTGCGAATTGAATGTGCAATAATTATGATTTGAGAGCTTCAAGTAGTTTCGCTCTCCTTCTATGAATCTACTGGAAGATATTCAATTTTCTCTTGCTTTGGGCCGCTGCTCAAGATATTCTCTGATACACTTTGCCGCTACATTGATGGTTTCTGCCGTCGACTGATACTCTTTGACATGCTTGATGCCTGCTGATTTGATCTGATATACTTTAAACTCTGTGACTGATCTGCTGTTGTCTTCAAACCGGATCCTTTGGCACGATTGAGCGATTTTCGGGCTCTTTCGGTGCGCAGTGGGCTCGGCAATCAGAAGATTCCCTGAAGATTCCTCGAAATGGCCTATTTCCCGTAGCGATGCGCGAATAGCGCTTTTCGCGCTATTCATGCATCGGAAACTGCCTCCGTTTCTTGATCTCGAGCTCCGAAGTGCGATTTATCTCCCTGCGCGAAGGTTTTTCGGCTTTTCTGGCTGCTGACGTAAGCATGGCGTCGGCTATACGGTGGATGACGTCAGTTCTGGGTCCCTGGTATAGCGCGACGTGGTGAGATACTGGATGTACTGTGGTGAAGAGATTCCGATGTGATATCGCGATATCGCATCGGCGGGGAACGAGGGGGATATTGGGTTGGACATTTGGTGCTTGCGATTGCCGATCGGCGATATCGCGATATCGCATCGGCGGAGACGGAGAGGTGAATGGATTGGACACTCGGCGTTTGTGATCGCCGATCGCCGATATCGCAATATCGCATCGGCGGGGGACGGATGGGCGATGTTTTGCATGAATATGAGAGTGCGAGGTTGTGATGCGAAAACGGCTTTGAGGAGGAAAAGGTAAGTAAGTGGGTGTGAAGGTCATATGAGGTTTCGGAAGGGGTCTGATTACCTCGGGGGAACTTTATACTTTGGAAGGAGTCCATAGTATTTGGGAGGTGGTTTTGGAGGTCGGGGTTCTTGCTTAGTTTCTGATAAACTGAACAATTCCCGGGAGTTGTTATGGTTATTTTTCAACCAGGGGGAGGGATATTACATAGGGGAATTTTA
>APFE030212973.1:16250-43710 GCA_000404065.3 Pinus taeda | reverse complement strand
CCTGTTACACACAATACAGCTCAGATCTGATCTCCAAATCTATTCCACTGCTTGCCTGCCTCCACTGCTCAATACCTGCTCAAGAATGGATGAGAATGGTTGAACCAAACTCGTATTTACCTCAAAAGAGTCACTCACATTGGGAATCACATGAGCAGAGGCTATAATCACTTGGTATTGGCCAATTCTCATTGGCATAACTCAATCCCATTGATTGTGCAAAACCTCATGCACAACTATAGTCACAACTGATAGCAATCTGATCCTATAACACTTGTCCCTGCTGAACTGAACATGCACTGACATGCAACTGAGTTAACTGATGTATTCTTTAGTTGCATTATGAGTTAATAATTAGTTTAACAACTCATCATTAGTCTATTTGCAGTTAGACTAATTACAACTAGTTTAACCAAGTCAAACTGAACACAACTCCATCAACTCCACAATCAACTCCACCAAACTCAACTGATTGAGTTCTAACTGAAGTTATGCATGCAACAACTCAACTGACCCACAAAGAAAATGTATTTCCTTCTGACAGCTACATGTGCCACATCTGTAGCTCAAACTGAAGTGCTCCAAGAGAATAAGATAAAGTTTATAGTCCAAATATTATTATAAGCTAATAATATTTGACTGCTCTATAATTAGACTTGACAGTGTCACCGCTGTTGTCTAAAAATAGAAGTCCATCTATTTTTGCCAACTTGACCAATCATCCATAAACAGCATCCTGCAACTCATAGACATGATCCATATGTCTAAAAATAGACTTTCCGCCATAATTTGCCTACGGGCCCACTTAGTGAAGGCGTCTCTTTTCACTAAGCTCCGTCATCTTGTTGCATTCTCAATAAACAATTCCCCAACTTTGGGTCGGTCGAATTTCTCATAGCAAAGCTTATTTATTGTATTGAGAGTCATTTTGTAAAGGATTGGAATTTTTGGGAAGCGGTGGGAGAGAAACTCAGCTACTCACTGTACATTTTGACAGAGTATTAATGAAAGGTTGCAGCTCTGGTTCATGAGATTCTTGTGGCGTGAGTTTAGCAAATGTATTTTCTTTATGTTTCATATGTATTTCGTTATGTTTCACAGTTCATTTAAAAAATCATTTCCAGTGAAAGCTTTTAAGTAAGAAAAGGTAGAATTCAGTTTACTGCTCTGCCTTGGGAAAGTTTTCACATTCTATGTTTTCTTCTGTTGAAAAGGATTCATGTATTTATGCCCTTTTCACCCTTTTAAACAATCTCTCCACTTCATATTACTTCAAATCTAATTGCTAGATTTTCTGCCTGTCTTGCCTCTCGAAATAATATGTGTCTTTAAGTTAAATTCTCTGCTCATGATGTTCCTTGGTCCCATACATCCCAGAAAACTCAATCATTTCATCAAAATACCTCTTTCATATTTATTTACCTACCCTAAAATTAGTATCCATTTTAAGTCATTCTCAGACCCTATTCGTTCATTTTTCACTGAGTGTGACCCGGAGAGAGCCCTCTCCTGTCCTCGTAGGGCTAGCTACGAGGCTGAGCGTGGTTGGTGGTTACCCTGAATTTTGCCTTCCTTCAGCCTAAGGCATATTTAGGCCCTAACATAGTGGCGACTCCACTGGGGACGAAATTCTTTGCTTGTTAGTCTTCTTCGTTGCGTAAACGGCAAGCTTAACCAACAAACACCCCATACTTCTGATAATTCTAAGCTTCCGGATGATAAATTTAGGATTTGATCGCCATAGTAAGTTGTTCATGTCCTGTTGATCTTTTGAAAGTAGCACGTTGGCTTCAAGAAGATATACCAGAGCAAATCCAGATCCAGATCCTCCTCCTGTCTACGAAAATCCCAATTTGATTCCAAGATTTCTTCATCAAGAGAGCTTTGTGACTCCCGTGTTCAAATCCCATTCATGTCCTGACATTTTTAAGTATCTTGAAGAGCTTGATTTTGATGAGCAGTATGAAATATCATTATTCAAGACCAAATCCGAAAGGGTTGTTGACTCTATTGTCCCCGATCCGCAGTTTCTTGTAGACCTAGAAACCGAAAGAGCTAACCGGTCAATTGATAATTACATTGTGACAGCTTCAAACTCCAATTGTTAATTCCCTACAAACTGCACCCGCTCCTCCGACACCCCCAAGACCAAATCCACCAAGAGTGATGGCTGCTCGTTTTGCACCTCTTCTGTTGCCTCAAGTCTTAGATGATATGCCCGCAGACTATCAAAGCAAAATTCCTTTGTTTGATGGCCCTCCTCATAGCATTACCGCTCAGCAACATGTGGATAGAATGGCAGATTTCTGTGATCTTCATGAGATCGATGCAGAAAATGTGGCAATGAGACTCTTTGTACAAACATTTGCGGGTGAAGTTAGGAAATGGTTCAGAGCTTTGTCGGCTACACGTATCACTACCTTGGCCGACATACAAAGACAATTTTTAGACCGCTGGGAAGTGAAAAAGAATCCTCTTCAAATTCTTGCTGAATATGAATAGATTAAGCGAAACATTGGTGAGTCAGTCCAAGACTACTGCATTAGATTCAATTCCATTTATAATGAAATTCTTGATCATCTAAGGCCACCTGTGGGGCTAGCCATGGTGAAGTTTCTGGATGGTTTCGATGCTGACATGGCTTATCAACTAAGAGAGAGAACCGGCCACAATGGAAGACATGCAAAAGATCACGGTCAGTGTGGAAGCAAATATGCTGACCAAGAGGGCTAGAGCAAAAGCAGAAAAAAAAGGTCATAGTAAAGGAAGAGTCTTCCTCGATGGATCAATTACTCAGGAGGGTAGAGCAGATGTTTGAAAGGGTGAAACTTGACAAACCTAAGCCCCAAGTTAGAAATCCTAACTTCTGTGGTCAGCAACAGCCACAATATAGAGTAAAACAGAGAGAGCAACGAGCCCAAGATCAGATAGCACAGCATCCAGTACAACCACCTTTACAGGACAATTTTGTGCATGGATCGGAATCAGATGAGGAAGGGAATATAATAGGTGAAGAAACCACTTCTTTACTCCTGATGATTTGCCTATTTATATTACTGAAGAGGAGGAGTATGCTGAAAGTTCAGCTGCACACAAAGATGCAGATTTCATTCTAGCAAATGACACAGTGTTGGAAGAAAAATTAGAGGAGTATCAAAGAGGCTATATGAATGCTCTATCCACTCAGCAGCATCGATATTTACTTAGAAACAGATATGTGTCGGTTAACCCAATTCAGAAGAGGAAGGAAGTTGCAGCATCAAAGGATGATTCATCAGTTGCACAAAAAAAGGAAAGGAGGCAGTTGATCTTGATAACAGCAAATCACCATCAGCAGAAAAATCAAATCAGCCAATTGCATCGAAAGGAAAGGAAAAGAAAGAAGTCCCAGTCAAAGAGGTAGAAAAGACTTCCGCTTTTAGTTTAGAGAATGAAATTTCTAAAATGAAGGTGTCCATTCCCTTGACTGAAATAATGAGGAACAACAGTTATAGAGGGCAAGTTTCTAAAATTTTGAATTTTAATCCAATGTCTGATATGGTGAATGTCGAAGGTGATCAACCCGAAATGATTTTTGGGCCAGCATTGAATGGTGAGTCTCCAGAGAGTGATGTGCCACATTTTTATATCAGTTTAAGATTGCATGATTTTGTGTTACATAACGCCATGTTCGATTCCAGTGCTTCTCAATATCTTATGCCAAAGGCTATCATGGATAAGTTGGGTTTGGACATCACCAGGAAATACCATGATCTCTATTCATTTGATTCCAACAGAGTAAACTGTATCGGGCTCATCAAAGACTTGGTTGTAAGTCTGGATCAAATCCCAATGAAGAATGTATTGATGGATATTGTTGTGGCAGATATTCCTCCCAGGTTCGGTATGCTTCTTTCCAAGTCCTGGGCAGCAAAATTGAAAGGGACGCTACAACTAGATTTCTCCTATGCAACGATTCTGGTGTTTGGCCAGATGAGAAAACTGTATCGGGAACAAAAAACGAAATACATGATTACAAGCAAGGAGAAACCAATTAATCATCTGATTAATTATGTACATATAGAACTAGAGTCTTTTCTTTTGTATTCAGATAGTTTCCATGATATTGACAGTCAGTTAGTTGTAGCAGATGATATTCCAGAAATAACAGCAAATTTCAGAGAATTTTTGAAGAAAGGAGGACAAGGACAACAGAACACCGTTGAGAAATCAGCTGAAGGTGATGGACAGCAAGCAGGAAAAACAGAGCCAACAGAATTTCAGCACTTGGAAGAAGAGGAAGAAGGTTTGTGGACCATGGATTTCGACGGTGCAGTGGGAAATGATGGTGCTGGAATTGGTATTTGGATACACAGTCCTTTCTTCGCCCCGAACAAAGTGCTTAGTAATGTGCGAGTATGTTCTTACAAGTTAGCTTTTGATCCTTCGAACAATGAAGCTGAGTATGAAGCTTTGATTGCTGGTCTAAAAATTCTAAGGAAGTTGAATGCTAAGAGGATTGCAGTATATGGCGACTCCGAATTGGTGATTAAGCAAGTTAAAGGCAAATATCAAGCAAAGCATCCTTGGATGCGGGCTTACCAGAATGCAGTTCTAGAGATCCTGAAATTATTTTCAGAATATATCTTGACATGTGTGCCTCGTGTTCAAAATAGCATTGTTGATGCTCTTGCTAAGGCAGCCAATAGTTTGAAGATTCCAATGAACTCTAGTAATAAATTCGAAATCCATGTCAAGCATCGTCCGACTGTCCCGGACAATCAAAGATATTGGCAAGTGTTCCAAGATGATGAGGAGATTAATGATTTTCTGCAAAACAAAGGTAAGTTCAAAGAAACCTCAATTGATGTAGAAAATGATGATGGTAAAGATGATGTGCAGGTCAATCAAATGGACGTGTTGCAGCTAAAGAATAACATTATTCCTAAAGGCTTGATACCTTTAGAATAACTCTTTGATCAAGATGACGTAGCACGCAAACCAACATTGCAGCCAACAGAGAAGGGTGTTGAAGAGGTCAATGTCGGAACAGCTGCTAATCCTAAAATGGTAAAATTGTCTAAAACATTGCCACAAAAGGTAAAAGCCAAATATATCAATTTGTTGTCTTCATTTGCTGATGTGTTTTCTTGGGACTATTCTGACTTGAAGACATATGATATCAATATAATTCAGCACACTATAACCATTAAGCCTAATCATAAACCTTTCAAACAGAAGTTGAGAAGGCTAAATCCAAAACTGCTACCATCAATTGAAAAGGAGATAAACAGGTTGTACAAATCAAGAATCATTGTTCCCATCAGATTTTCGGAATGGATCTCTAATTTGGTGCCTGTACAAAAGAAGACAGGTGAGATTCGCTTGTGCATTGATTTTAGGAATCTCAATAAAGTTTCATTGAAAGATAACTATCCGCTGCCCAAAATGGATCATATACTTCGGTGAGTAGTTGGAGCATCTCGTATGTCACTACTCGATGGTTATTCTGTATATAACCAAATTTTTGTCCATGAAGATGACCGAGACAAGACGGCGTTCACCACTCCGTGGGGAACTTTTCATTACGCTAAAATGCCTTTTGCTTTGAAGAACGCGAGTGCCACATTTCAGCGGGAAATGGACTTAGCTTTCGCAAATGAGAAAGATGTCTTTTTGGTGGTGTACATTGATGATCTGGCAGTGTTTTCCAAATCTGATGAAGAACACATGTATCATCTGAAAATTGTCTTCCAAAAGTGTAGACAATATGATTTGTTGCTGAATCCAAAAAAGAGCTTGTTTGCCATGGAGGAGGGCAAACTACTTGGGCACATCATCTCAAAGGATGGCATTCATATCGATCCAGCACATGTACAAGAAATTTAGCAAATCAATATGCCCTGGAATAAGAAGGAGATTAAATCGTTCAATGGTAAGATGAATTTTTTACGTCGCTTTGTACCTTACCTTGCTAAATACCTAAGAGAGATTACAAACATGCTTAATAAGGACAAATAAATGAAGTGGACGGAAGAGGCTGTAAAATCTTTCAATTTAGTCAAATTGGCTCTTTCTTCAGCTCCAGTTCTAATAAGCCCAGACTACACTCAGGATTTTATATTGTTTTCATTCGCTTTGGAGCATACTATGGTAGCTGTGTTGATAAAGAAAAGAGATGATCACGAAAGACCAATTGCTTTCTTCAGCTGAGCTATAAGAGATGCAACCTTAAAGTACAACATCATTGAGAAGCAAGCCCTTGCACTTGTGAAAGCATTGAAATATTTTCGTGTATACATTATGCATTCTCATATTTTGGCTTATGTTCCTAACGCTGCTGTCAAAGATGTTTTAGTGCAGACCGATCTAGAAGGAAGACAAGGCAAGTGGATTGCAACTTTGTTGGAGTATGATGTGGAAAATAAGCCCACAAAGCTTGTTAAAGGACAGGGATTGGCAAAGTTAATGGCTGAATCAAACTTGCACGCCTTAGACATAAATCTGATCGCTGCTATGTCCGGTGAGAATGAGGAAGATTCGTCAATTCAAGTATCTGAAATGTTCGTTTTTTCTCTGTGGTATTCAGATATCATATATGTGCTTCAAAATTTGTCACCACCACCTGTCATGACTAGAAACAAAAGTAGAACTCTCAAATTAAAAGCTGCCAAGTTTTGCATTCTCAATTCTGCACTTTATTGGAAAGATCTCGGGGGCGTTAGTTAAATTGTTTAGTGGAAGAAGAGGCAAAGCAGGTCATGGAGGATTTCTACAAAGGAGATTGTGGCGGTCACATTTTTTGGAAAACAATAGCAAATAAAGTTCTGAGGGCGGGATATTATTGGTCGACATTGTTTGCTGATGTATATAAGGTTGTCAAGAGCTGTCATAAATGTCAGATTTTTGAAGGAAGGCAGAAATTACAGCTTTTGCCGCTTAATCCCATTGAGGTGAGTGCCCCTTTTCAGTAGTGGGGGTTGGATTTCATTGGTGAGATTCATCATGCTTCTTCTGGGCAGCATCGGTGGATTCTCACAGCAGCAGATTATTTCACGAAATGGATCGAAGCAATTCCCACCAGACAAGCTATAGATGCGGTAATTATTTCATTCCTTGAAAATAACATCTTGTCTCGCTTTGGCTGCCCGAATAAGTTAATCACTGATAACGCAGCAGCTTTCAAATCAAAAAGGATGGTAGAGTTTTGTCATAAATATCACATCATTTTGGGTCACTCAACTGCCTAGCATCCGCAAGGCAATGGTTTGGCAGAGTCTTCTAACAAATCTTTAGTCAATATTATTAAGAAGTTGCTGGAAATCAACAAGAAGAGTTGGCATAAGAAGTTGGTCAATGCACTTTGGGCAGATCAGGTCAGTCATAAGAAATCCATTGGTATGTCCCCCTTTGAGCTTGTTTATGGAGTTGATATTGTGTTTCCTACCTCTCTCGCAGCTCCGATAGCCAAACTTCTTCAGGAGACCGGCAGTGAAGACGATCCTATGTAGAGAAGATTAAATCAAATGGTCCATTTGAAGCAGACCAGAGAAGAAGTTTTCTAAAACACGTCCAAGTTGCAGGAGAAGATTAAGAAAATTTATGACAGAAAAGCGAAGGCAGACAAATTTCAGTTGGATGATGTGGTGCTGAAGTGGGATGCAAGGAATGAGGAAAAGGGTAAGCACGGTAAATTTGAGAATCTCTGGAAAGGTCCCTTCAAGATTGCAGCATATCGGGGTTAGAATGCCTTTCTTCTGAAGGAAATAAATGGGGAAGATTGTCCAGGAGGGCCGATCAATGGTCGGCTGCTCAAGCGGTACCACTTCTGAGTTGTTTATGTGGTTTCCATTGTCACTGTAAATACCATTTTATTTCAGTTTTGCTTTGAGTTTGTCAAGTCAGTCTTCGAGTCATTTTAAGATCAAATTTGAGTCAGTTTTTCGGTCATTTTGGTTTCATAATTGAGTCTGTTTGAGTCAGGTTTCAATCAATAAATGAGTCAGAGTCTTGCATTGTTTGTCAAAATAATGACTCCATAGCCCAATGGACGAAGGCACTGTCTGCTCTCCCAAAGATCTGTCGTTCTTGGCACCTCCAAGGAGCTACCATCCCCCGTTGGAGCCAATGTTAGAGTCGGTCTTGTCAGTCCTCCGTCAGAGATCAAAACTCTTTCTGCATTTCATTTTTAGGTGTCTCGCTCCATCCACTCAGCTACATTCCGCTAGGGGCATGCCATAATCTGATGGAAAAGTCTTGTTAGTCGTTTCCCCTCATGTCTTGCACCTACTGGCTTAGGTCTTTTCATCAGTGTTTATTAAAGTCCATGACAGTCAATGTTTGACCTTTTAATGGAAAAGAGTCATTTCAGTCATTAGGTCTAGGGATTAGTCAATTTGGTCTTCAACAATGTCCAATAAAGCCAGCAGGCCAGAGGGAGGCTCTTATAAAGTTTTGGTTCAAAGATTTTCATCATCATGTTGATAGGTTATGATTGTTTTTCAAAACTCTGTTTTGAAGAAAAGTCAACAGTTTGTCATTTGTGATAATTTTCAAAAAAAAATCAGTTGATCTCTTCAAGCGCGGCCATGGTCTCCTTTTCCAAATTCCATGTCAGCTACCCCTGCAAAAAATTGCCCAAAATTTCATCATTTTAGTCAAAAAATCAAAAGGGAAGCGTGAAAAACAGAGTTGCATTAAAGTGTGAAAAGTGCCAATACCAAAACATTACAAAAATGGGTTCATGAGAAGCAAAAATCAAAACTAACTCTTTATAAGATATTTTCATGAATAATATATGTCATTTGAATGCCAAGAGAAAAGGGGAAACAGTTCAAAGCCATTGGGTGAGCAAGCGCGCGTTTTGGGTGAAGTTAGAGGCAGTTTGGTAGGCGCAATGCATACAGTAGGTGGCGCGACGCACTGGGAGAAATTGCCCAGTGTAAATTTACATAGGCGCGATGCGCTGAAACGACGCGGCACACTAGGTTTGTGGCGCGGCACAATTAGCTGCTTGGCCCAAAAAGTTTCCAGAACGGCCTCCAAACGCCAAAATCGTGCAAATTTCTCTTGAATTCAAGTAGGTGGATCTCCTCCATTGTTGTTCACTATCCAATCTTATGGTGCATACTATGTTTGATGTGTTGAGCTCCCAAACAAAACCTCAAACTCCACCATGTCAAAATCTTCATATGGAAAGTGCTCTTTAGGGTTTCAAAACTTGCTTGCCACCAAGGTTAACTCTTTTCCATTATTTCCTTTATCCTTGATTCCCTTTGTTCCTTGACTCCATTGTTCCCCATCCCCTAAAATAACTAAACCCCTATCCGTAATTCCCTTTCCCAAACTTTTAAATATGAAAATCCTAAACCCTATTCCCACACCTAAATCCCAAACCCCCTCCCATATTTCCTAAACAAATCTCTCCCAATAATCCCTAATCCTTTGATATCATTTCCCTTTCCTAACAGCCCCTGTTTCACTTGTTTTCCCCTTTGGTGGCAGAGTTTACACACATCACTAAAAGAGCAGTCCAAACAGTTTTCATACACCAGTCATTTCTCCAAGGCAGTTTGTGCAACAGCAGTCATGGCATCTGAGCATTCATCGGATTATGACATGGAAACTCAAAGTGACTCACCCACAGAAGAACATGCTCCCCAGAGGCCTCGCAAAAGTGGCAAACATGTTAGAGAAGAACCAACCACCCTTACAAAATTGCAAGCCTGCCATCTTGCCGTCACTTGTTTTCAGTTTCAGTGATGCTATGAATTTTGTGAGAAGGTTGCAAATGTTCAATTTCATCGTGAGTTGGCTCGCTTGTTTGTACTACATTTGCATGGTGATCAACTTACTTTGGCCAGTGTCACCTTCACACTTACACCAAAATCTATCTCACTGGCCACCGGCATGCCTAACGTTGGTGAAACATGGAATAAGAAGCAGAAGATTGACCAGCAACATTATGAGCCATATGTCAAACCTGGTCTCTTGAGGCAGCTCAAGAGAGTGTTCCCATTCCGATACCTCAAAGATAAATATGCTCCATTAATGAAATTAATCATGAAATATTTTAGTTGTGAAGGTCACTTCTCCCAAGTATATGCTTATCACATCAGGTTGCTCATGCATTTCACCCGGGTACGGATGATGAACATTCCATACTTCATATGCCGAGACATTAAGAGGACAACAGCCCTTGTGCAGCATAAGACCCCTCAGCAGCAGTTCAGCAGCATTTGCCATTTTGCTCTTATCAAAATTGTGGTTGTGCATCAGCTTGATTTACAGGGTATCACATGGGAAAGCTTCATTTCCCGTGAGTTATTTACAGCTTCATCAGCCCATCAGGAGGTTGTCCATGATGTGGGTGAACCTTCACATCAATATGGAGGTCAGGAGGCAGAGACTACAAGGGTGCAGACATATGTCACTTATTAGAAGGGCACCAGGCAGTTCTTTGCATCGGCAAAGCGAGTGTTATCTCCACCTAGAGTGGAAGGGGCCTCGCTTTCGACATCACCACAGGTACAGGACAGAGGCAAGGAGCCAATGCATGACGAAGGGCCTTCAGGTGAGCGGGTTTTTATTCTTGATGAGGATGTTGATATGGGCCTACAAAATGCACAACTTAGAGAGATCATAAAGGAGCAGCAGACGAAAATCGAGGACTTGTCCTACAACTTGGAGAGGACTGAGGGGTTCATTAAATATTTGCAGCAAAGGAACAAACAGCTTGAGGACCAACAACAGATCATGGAAGTACAAAACATAAGGGCGAACCGCTGAGCTGCCCAAAGGAGGAGAATTCAGTTCACTTCATTGGAGGGAGAAATTAATGAGGATCGAGAGTCATGGCTTGAAAGAGCCAACATTCACTTGGAGAAACTACTAGACAAGGCCGATAAGGACCATGCATTGTGGAGACACATGGCATTCCATTACAGGGCGAGAAACATGAGTTCTGAGGCACGAATAAGGAGTTTCAAGGCAAAACTAAAGAAGGCAACAAAGAAGCAAAAGAGGCAAAGGGAGCATGATCGTATTCAGACATTGGCCTAAGCCTCTTTAGCCCAGCATGGCACTTGATGGAAGAACTCCAGCCCAATTTTCAAGAAATTTGGGGCATTTTTGGTATTTTTGAAAAAAATTGCACAAAAAACAGGGTTTTTTCTCCCAGTGCGTCACGCCACGTGGCACACACTTTTCCTAGGGAGCTCCAAATGAAAAAAAGTTTACATATTCGGATTTGTCATGAAAAATCATGACCGTTGGTGCATGGCCAAGAAGTTTGGGCAAGTTTTGAATCCTTAGGAGGTCAAAGACACCTTGAAAATGGCCTTTCTGCTCCTATTTTGACACACAGGAAGCAATCCTAGGAGATTGAGGTTTTGGAAAGGCAAATGGGCACCAAATTTAGAAATTCCACTTGGGTTGGAACGTATACGGGCAGGGCTTTCCAACAAGCACACTTAGGCTCAATTTGGACTCCAGGAGGTGCCTCAAAACCAGCTCCAAAGTGGCATGACGCATACATCTTTTGGCATGGCGCACAGAGACCCAAAGGCCAAAATCACTTCCGCTCTCCGAGAGTTCGATTTGTTTCAGTGTGATTTTCTCCAAGTAAGTTTGTCAAAGTCCGTTCGACAATTTTTGGCTATGGTATTGTGATTTAGAATCAGTGGAAAGTGAATATTGGCGCGTGGTTGAGTTTAACGAAATTTCACATGGGCCCGTCCATTAACATACATGTTCACTGTTCATTAAAGGCGCATTTTATTTGAAAGCCATGTTATTAAAATGATAGTTGTTATTCAAAAGACCAAAGGGAAGGTGAACAGTCGCCCAGAAGATCTACGCTCATGTTTACTTTGTTTTGATTGGTCATTATAGAAAATTAAATGTAACGTTGACGGTTGGCTTTTCATTTCTAGTTTGTAATGACTAACAATTCCCCAACTTTGGGTTGATCGACTTTCTCATAGCAAAGCTTATTTATTGTATTGAGAGTCATTTTGTAAAGGGTTGGAATTTCTGGGAAGCGGTGGGAGAGAAACTCAGCTACTCACTGTACATTTTGACAGAGAATTAATGAAAGGTTGCAGCTCTAGTTCATGAGATTCCTGTGGCGTGAGTTTAGCAAATGCATTTTCTTTCTGTTTCATATGTACTTCGTTATGTTTCACAGTTCATTTAAAAAATCATTTCCAGTGAAAGCTTTTAAGTAAGAAAAGGTAGAATTCAGTTTACTGCTCTGCCTTGGGAAAGTTTTCACGTTCTATGTTTTCTTCTGTTGAAAAGGATTCATGAATTTATGCCCTTTCCACCCTTTTAAACAATCTCTCCACTTCATATTACTTCAAATCTAATTGCTAGAATTTCTGCCTGTCTTGCCTCACGAAATAATCTGCATCTTTGAGTTAAATTCTCTGCTCATGTTGTTCCTTGGTCCCATACATTGCAGAAAACTCAATCATTTCATCAAAATACCTCTTTCATATTTATTTACCTAGCCTAAAATCAGTATCCATTTCAAGTCATTCTCAGACCCTATTCGTTCATTTTTCGCTGAGTGTGACCCGGAGAGAGCCCTCTCCTGTCCTCGTAGGGCTAGCTACGAGGTTGATCGTGGTTGGTGGTTACCCTAAATTTTGCCTTCCTTCAGACTAAAGCAGATTTAGTCCCTAACAGGTACTATTACTAATGGGGAAACCCATTCACTGTCAGATATAGGGTATATAAACCCTGCATTAAGTAGTCCTTGAAGTTCTTCTTTAACAATTTCCCTTAGATTGGAATTCATTCGTCACTGGGGTTGACAGAATGGTCGAGACCCCTCTTTGATATAGATACGATGAGTACATAATTCAGGAGAGATCCCCTTCATATCTGTGTAACCCCATGCGAATACTTCCTTATTTTCACGAAGTAACTTCATTAACTGTTGTGTTTCAGCATCTGTCAAGTTAGGATTTATATTCAATGTTTTGCCAGGTTCAATTTCTACTGTTATACTCTTGGAGGGAGTATTAGTTGATGTTTGAGATAAATTTTTAGATTTAAGGTTTTGCTACGTTTCAGGTTCCAAAATTGCAGTGAACTGATCAAAAGTTTCAGAGGTAACCGAGGAGGGTTCAGAAATAAAGTTACTAATTACTTCATCCTCGGTGGTGTCTTTAAAAGCTAAGGCTTGCCCAATGGTCAAAATGGGTTGAGTATCCTCATCATCATAATCTAACCATACATAATTATCAATTTTAATCATGGGTGTAGCATGAGGGTAGAGAGTGAGCTGCTTAGTTTCAGATCCATTAGAAATTTTCATCGAGCCCGATCTACAGTTGATAAAGGCATCTGCCGTAGCTAGCCAGGCTCTCCCCAAAATCAGTGGATGTCCCCCCAACATTGTTTTAGTCTGTAACACAACAAAGTCAGCTGGGTAGTTCCAAGATTCGACTGAAATTATTAGGTCTTCAATAACCCCTTCTAGTTTGATTGTGGAACGGTCAGCAAGCTCTAGAATGGTTGGTGTCTCTATAATTACATTCTTTAGCTGTAATAACTGTGCAGTTTCAAGGGTCATAATATTTATGGCAGCACCTAAGTCTACCAGAACTCTAGAAACAAAAGTTTTTCCAACCTGTCCTGTAACTGTAGGATGACCAGGATCACCATATTTTACAGGGGGGTTTTTCTTGTCATTAAAGCAATTAGATCACCCATCACATGAACTGTAAGGGGATCTTTAGCTTTTCTTCCAGGTTTCTTAATGCAAATGTCTCTAACAGTTATGGCATAAATTGGTACATCTCTAAGTGCTTACAGAGGTGGAATTTTAACATACAAATTATGCAATTCCCTTAGAAGGTTAAAAGCAGGCGGCTCAGGTGTCTTAGTGAGAGCTAAACGCTCAGGGAATGGTGGCTCTGTTGTTTCAGTGGTTTTAGTAGAGAGTGGCTCAACTGTTTCAGCAGCCTTATTGGGTGATTTATCTTTTTCTGTCTCTTCTTTATCAGAGTCAGAAGAAGTAATATCATCAATAATATGCTCGACTATTCTCCCAGACCGCAAATGAATGTCATTACATTACACAGGGAGAATAGGCTGGTTCTGAATATTGACTTGCATAGCTTTATTATTATTATTAGGATTGGGGTTTTGTTGTACAGGTAGCTGGGGTCTCATTGTCTGATTATTTGGTGGAGCATTTGATGGCAGAGATAGAGATTGCTGATACTGAGGGAATTGGTTTGGAAATGGGATTTGTTGAGCTGTCCAGCTTGGGTTCCAATGATTAAAATAAGATTTTTGTAGAGACTAGGGATTCCACATTGTAGGATCCATAATGGGAGGGTTTGTTTGTTGCATGGGTGGGAAGTTCATCTGGTTGAAGGGTGGGTATTGCATTTGATTTAAGGGCGGTTAATTTGCTTGAAAAGAAGGATAATTATTCCAACGATTAAATGGAATATTAGAATTCGTACCTTGTCCTCGTGGTTGCCATTGCCTCCTCTATGTCAGCAAATAAACTGCTTCAGCTTCTTCTTCAGTTGGTTGCAGTGCTGCTTTTATTCCTGGTAAAGAAGGGCATTGTTGAGTCTCATGGTCCTTCTCGCAAATAGTGCAAATTGGTACCTTGTCCAGTGGGCATTCCCTTGGTGGGTGTTTTTCTCTGCATTTAGAGCATAAAATGGCCAAAGCAACTTCTGCCTTTGCCTACTTCTTTTTAACCTACAAGGTATCAATTTGTGAAGCAAAAGAGATTAACATTTCAGTTTTAAATTCTTTAAGTAAATTACCTATTTCGGCTCTTGTTGCTCCTCCACTAGCTGATTTTTAGACTCTTGAGTATGTACTATCCCTGCTTTTTGGTCTGTTTACTGCTCCTCTTGAACATCTCTTACAGAGGTTGACAATCTCATCATATGATTCCTTAAATATATCCCCTTTACCAAGCATATTCAACATGTCTAAACAGTGATCCCGTACCCCTTTCAACAGTATTAACTTAAGAATATCCTTACTCATATTAGGGTGATCGGATATCTATAAATTGTATTGTAATCTCTCCACGAAATCTTCTAAGTCTTTGTCCTCCTTCTGAACCATTTTAAATAGTTCCTCCTTTCTTTCTCTTGTCCGGCAATAATCTTGGTGTTTGGCCAGAAACTTCTCCTTCATCTGCTCCCATGTTGTGATCACATGTCCTCCTAGGCTCATGAACCACCTTAGTGCATTTCCTTTTAATGTCACTGGAAATAACTTTAACTTTTGAGGATTAGTAACATAATCATAACTTCTACACAATATATCAAACTCGAATAGAAATTTGTCAGGGTCTTCAGATGATAAACCATGGAAATTAGGTAGGTCTGAGAGTGGGATGTTCTTCATAGGAGTTGCCCCTCTTGGAAGATCCTCAATAGGGAATTCCAAAGTGGAAAGAGAATTCTCGCCTCTTCCTTCTCTTCATCCCCCACCAAAGAGTCCTTCATTGTTTCCATCCATTGGTTGTTCCCCTGTTTCACTTGCCCAATCTTCAGCACTTTCTGTTGGGATTTCAATATTCTGAACTGGTTCCTCAACTTCAATATCTTCTATTGGTTCTTCAATGTCTTCCACTGACTCCTTGGTTTGTTCTATTGTCTCTTTGTCCCTTTTAGGTCCCACTACTTCCTTTGTTTCGTAGTCCGTTTGGAGAGAGTGCTGAGTCTGTGGCCTCCGGAAGCTTATCCTCTGAGACGTTTCAGCTTTTGAAATGATGTCGTCGATGAAAGTTTTCCTTCCTCCTCTGCCTTTGCCCTTGCCACTTGTGGGATTAGTTTTCCTACATCCTCTCATGCATTCTGTACATCTAAAAGAAAATCATTAATGCTCTTAAAATCAACGGTCGCCTTCCCCGGCAACGGTGCCAAAATGTTGGTCACTTTAATCGTTGATTAAAGTGCTACATAAATTGGCAACCCAGGGAAGTCTGGTTGTTTCAAAGGTGACTGCGTACTATATGTACTCAATCTTAAAAGCACTAAAAGTTGTAGTACAAACGAATCACACCTTGCTTTAATAACTGAAGCTCCACTTTGTGTTACAGCAAATATACTCTATTGCAGATATCCATTAAGAGATACTTAAATTCATTCAAGGAACAATTCAACATAAAGGAACAATTCTGCAAAAGAAAACAATGGCTATGCTGTAACAGAGAATCAGGACCCTATCCCCAGAATGGGAACCTTCAGCACCTACCTCTGTTTATCTAGCTCGCCGATTCACTCTGTAAACTTAATCACCGGCGAGACACTCATGAAATAACTTTAACCAATGCAACAATCGATTAAGAAAGGAACAGAGTTTCAGCAAAGGTAAAACAATATCCAGAAAACAGTACTTGTTAATAGGGTATGAATAAAACACACACTCACACACTGCAGAGAAATATAATGGGTGAATCTTGTGATGAATGTGGGCCCTGTCCTTATCACAAGATTCCCCAGGAGACGAGAACTAGAAAAAGATGTTCAGAACGAGAGTTTTATTCATCCATCAATATGTCATGTTACAGAAAGAAAAGATTCTAGTCCCGACTCTTCAACTCAACCTCTTTCACAGTCTGTTCATCCCCTTCTAATGTAGATGTCTCCTCTTTATAAAGAGGAGACATCTATTACAAAATATTTACATTGTAAAATTCTGTTTAACCCATTATACAAAAATAGGGAAATTAATTTCCCATCAACAAAATGTTGTTACAACAATATTGTCTTTAGATCATGGATGTTACATCCAATGTAACAGCTTCCTCGGTGATCGATCTGGTTCATCTGTTGCTGTCAAATTTGAAACGCAAATCTCAACTGTTTCAGCTTCGAGATTTGCGTGCCGTTCTTGCTGTTTCAGCAACTGCAAAAATAGTCTTGCAAATTCCGGGCAGTTTCAGCAACGCGGACTGCACATCAATCTTTAATTGTTTCAGCAACTAACAATTCAAAGCTTAACTATGAAGATAACATGATTATATGTTAAATAATTAAACGTATACTGATGAAAAGAATCACTGCATACCTTTGGAATAATTGGGTCAAAACATTAACAAGGACTTTTAAATATGGGTTGAAAAGGGTGACATTATAACAAAATGTATAGTCAGAAAGAGACAAAATGAGGTCCTAACAGTTCGCATCAAAGAAGACGACATCTACAAGACTGCTTTTAGGACTAGATATGGGGATTATGAGTTTGTTGTGGTTCCTTTTGGTTTGACTGATGCCTCAACTAATTTTTTGTGCTTGATGAATAGTGTATTGTGTCCTTATCTATACAAATTTGTTATTATATTCACTAATAATATATTGATATATTCTAAGAATGAGGAAGAGCATGTCGAACATTTGGCAATAGTGTTGAGATTGCTAAGAGAGAATCAGTTGTATGCCAAGCTTAGCAAGTGTAGTTTCTTTTAGTCATAGGTACATTACTTGGGACATGTTGTTTCCAAGGAAGGCATAACAGTGGATATAAAAAAGATAAGGGTTATCGTGGAATGGGAAAATCCTAAGAATGTGGATGAGGTCAAATCATTCATGGGGTTAGCAGGTTACTATAGGAGGTTCATCATGAACTTATCACACATTACATATCCTATTACATCATTGCAAAGAAAAGGTAAAAATCTAAATGCATAGAGAAATGTGCCACTAGTTTTGAACAGTTGAAGCAGTCGTTGACAAATTCTATAGTTCTTAAGATTGAAAATCTGGATAAAGAGTTTGTGGTGTGTACAAAATCTTGCAAAAGATGACTTGGTGGAGTCTTGATGAAGGAGGGACATGTAGTGTTTTATGAGTCTAAGAAACTGAATGATCATGAGAAGAACTATGTGACTCATGATCTTTAGTTGGAAGCTATTATTCATGCCTTGAAGATGTGGAGGAATTATATTCTTTGCAAGAGGTTTGTATTGATGAGCAACCATAGTGGGTTGAGATATTTGTTTGACTAACTGAATTTGAATGCTAGGTAGGCTAAGTGGTTGGCTATGATCAATGAGTTTGACTTTGAGGTCATATACATTAAGGGTAAGGAGAACAAGGTTGGAGATGCTCTTAGTAGGAGAGTGCAGATGAACCACATTACAATAGTGAGATCGTATGGGACAGATTTATAGGATCAGATCTTACAGGTGGGACAACATGATAACAGGTATAAGGAGCTTAGACACAGGTTACAATAGGGTACAACTGATCAGGATGTGGACTATCATCTCACAACAGATGTTTTGGTGAGATTTAGGGATAAGATCTATGTGCCAGATGACAGTGGGCTCAAGAAGCTTATCTTGAGGGAGTTTCATGTCAAGCCATATTCAGGTCACTAAGGATATTAGAAGATGTTGACAGCAATGAAGAAGCTCTACTATTGGCCGAATCTGAAGAACAAAGTGATAGAGTTTGTGGTTATATGTTTCGATTGTCAGCAGGTGAAAGCAGAGTGTGAGCATTCAGGTGGGTGGCTTTTGCCTATTTTGATTCCAGAATGGAAATGCGAGGTCATTTCCATGGATTTCATTACATGTCTTCCAAGCACATTGAGGCAGCATGATTCTATCATGGTTGTGATCGATAGGTTGAGCAATGTAGCTCACTTCATTCTAGTGAAGACTACTTATTCAGCTAGTGAGGTGGCATAGGTCTTCATCAAGGAGATTGTGAGGTTGCATGGTATACCGAATAATATTGTGTGGGACAAGGATGCTAAGTTCACTTCCAAGTTTTGGAAGGATTTGTTTGCATGTTTGGGGACAAAGTTGGCCTTCAGTATAGCTTATCATCCACATATAGATGGATAGACAGAGTGGGTCAACAAGATTCTAGTGGATATGTTGAGGATGTATGTCATGCACTGCAGAGGAGATGGGAGGAGTACCTTCCATTGGTTGAGTTTTCTTACAACAACGGTTATCATGAGTCACCGAGGATGAGTCTGTTTGAGGCATTGTATGGGCAGAGTTGTAATACTCCCATAATTTGGAATGATCCAGTGAATAGGGTACTTATTGGACCGGATATCTTGGCAGAAATAAAATAGGAAATGTAGGTTATAAAGAAAAATCTAAAGGAAGCACATGACAGACAGAAGAGTTATGCAGACCAACATAGGGAATTTAAGGATTTTCAGGTTGGGGAGTATGTATATTTGCACATCAAGCCCAAGAAGAGCTCCTTGAGGATTATATCATGTGCTAATCTGGCAGAATGATATTGCAGGCCTTTTGAGATCCTTGAGAGGATTGGACTAATGGCCTACAGAATTGCACTGCCTTCAACAATTAAATTCCATGATGTTTTCAATTTTTCATTGCTTAAGGGATATGTAAAGGATGTTGATCATGTTATTCATTGGTTTGTATGCAGGTGGAGCCAGAAGGAGAATTGCAGCCAAAACCTCAATGCATATTGCAGTGGAAGCAACTCATGCTTCAGAACAGAGTAATCGAGTAGGTTAAAGTGCAATGGAAGCACTTTGGGCCCGATGAAGCTACATGGGAGATGGTTGATCAGATGCAAGTTATGTATCCTTCATTGCTTATCGGTGGAGGCAAATGAGTTTTTGGTATTTGTACATATTTATGTATGGTTTCTGTTGTAAATACCACAACAAGTTGTGTTATAAAGCTCCAATAAGCGATATGGTTTTCATGTTGTCATGTTTGTTGTGATCATTTTGCTTTTGAGCAGGTTGTTCATTGTAAATATTGCAACAAGTTGGGTTATAAATCTCCATGGGAAGTATGTTTTGGTTTTCAGCGGTTTTGTTGGTTGTAGGCGTCATAGAACATTGAGGACGGTGTTTCCATATGGGGGGGTTTGTAACAACCCCAAGTTAAAGTTCATGTAATAAAGTTAATAAAGAAAAAATAAGACCAAGGTCATGGGACACTTATTCCAAACTGAAAGTTAGGTGAAATATCCTAGTGGAGATCACTTGTTGTGTATTGTGGCTAGGGGAAATTAGCAAAGGAAATGGAAAGGGCTTTGAAAAGGAAAAAAGCCATTATTGGTGTTTCATTTATGAAAATAAAGGAAAATTGGAGAAAAGGGAGGTGAAAGCTCACAAGTTGCATGTGAGGAGGAAATTGAAGGAAAATTAAGGGAAATTAAAAAATTAGAGGCATCAATAATAAAAAGACATAAGAACATCAATTTGGGGCTTTTGGTCAGTTCAGTTTTGGAATTAGTATTAGAGAGGAGAAAAGTACCAAGAGGAGAAGGAAAGCAAGCAAGCAAAGGAAGGACAAAGAAATAAAAGGAAGCAAGGATCAAGCAAGGAAATGTTGGATCAAGCAGCTTCAGTAGGAATACTTGCAGGTAAGAGGTTGCATGTATGATTTGTATGATTTCCTACCTCATTTTCGCATGCATGGCATATGCATGTGTTCTTGTGGTTCATTTGTTGTCATTGGCATGGGTTTTTTTGGGTCTCTGTAGTGGTTTTAGCATTTCCTTGTCATTTCCAGATAACCATGGTGCAATGGGATTCTTTCTTGGTTGAGCTTTGGATTGCCGAAAGGTTTTGGATCTGGGTGAGGTGGTCTTAGGAAAATCCCAAGGGTTGGTGATGGAGATGGTTTTCTCTTGGAAGCCCTCAACAGGTGAATGGATACAGGAAAAATCCTTAAGGGACAGTGAAGGAATTCTTAGGCATCCAAACTCGATTTAGTTTTGTGATATCTGGACCAATTTAGGTGAGATCACAGTAATGGAATCTAGCACGGGGGTGATTGGCTGAAAGAAATATTTGGTTCAACCCAATCTATGGTTGGGTGGTACGTGGAAGTCCTTGACTTAGTTGGTTTTTGCATGTGTTTAATAAGAGCTAAATTTCACTTGTCTTTAATGAGTAATTATACTTGTTATTATGTGGCTTTAATGGTTTTTATATCATCGTTATATATCTAGTTATATGTTGGTTATAAATATGCTTATATGACATATCTAAGTATGGATCTTATCACATTTTAATTAATGAATGTTTGGTTAATGAATGCATGACCTAATTATTTTTATGATAGCTATTATGAGAAGGCATTGGTCCTTCTTGTTAAACCTCATATAAGTTTCATATCCCTATGCCAGATTGCATTCATGACCATAGTTGCATATTACATATGTTGTGTGAAATGTTTGTCCAGTTGGGGGGGGGGGGTGGGGTCGAGTCATTGTTCAAGTTTTTGGTTTAAAAGCTTTGTGTCTGTGTTATTTATCATTTCTGGAAGCTTCACTGGATTTTTGGCAGAGTCCTGAATCCTAGCCTTGAAAAAGCGGTCCAGAATTCAGGGTCATTGGCACATAACTGACTAGAAAAGTCCACAGGCGTTGGGAAGCAGGCTTATGGGAGAGACTAGAGGCTTACATTTGCTTGGAGGCCTTGTAAAGGGAGCGAATGAGGCTCTACGTCAGTGAAAAAAAGAGTTAACTTAGGGGTTGGACACCTAGAGGGGTTAGGTAGCTCCTGAAGTTTTTGTAACACCTAAGGGAAGTCAGTAAGGTCTTAAGTTGTCAACTCAATTTCCTTAATGTCATATAGGAGTTTGAGTCTTATCATGGTGACCCTCAGCTCATGTTTACCCCGGTAAACCAGTGAAAATGGGTAAATGTGGAAGGAGGCAGTTACATACTCCACCACCCTTAACATTCAAGGTGACTGCATGGATTATTTGACGATGTAATTTTGCAAGAGAACAAGTTATTTTGTAGTAGTGGTGTAGGACTAGTTAATCAAGTCTACATCTAGGTATGGTGGTTAAACATTATAGAGGTAGGACAAGGAGCTCAAAGCACATGTTCAGCCTAAGAAGCACAAACTCTTCTAGAAGGATGGGGCTCGGTCTGGTAGCGAGGTTATATCTTAGGCCATATTTTTGTATCCTTGGATGTTTCTTATTTATGTTGTAGTTTCGAGTTTTATTAAATTCCCACTCTTAGTCTCCAACCCAGTCTAGTCATTCTCTTTTCGCTTTACTCCTTACTTGTCGAGAGAGGATTGGGGGGGAGTTTTCATTTATTAGTCAGGACCCAAGTCTAGCTTTCTGGGTGGGTAAATACTTTTATATTGTTGGTATTGCAATGCCCTATTGCTAGATAGTTTCTTTACTCTTCATTTGTAGTGTAAGATCCTTTCTCTTAAGTCTTTACTTTTTCTCTTAATGTGTGGAGGAAAAAGGGACTTACAGTGTTTAGGTTTTGAGTGAGACATTATAGATCACACCACCTAATTGTGGTCTTGGGCATTATATCTCAAAGTGGTGTTATAAATGTCGCTAAAATAGGTGTTCCAAACTATGCTAGTTCTTGCCCTATTTTTGCATAGGGTCTCCCAAATTACACTAGAATTTATAAGCAATGGTGATTTCTATAGGTTTTAGTTTGTTTATCCTATCAATAATATTGTAGCTTAGTATAGTTCATTTACATTATTAAAAGTATTAGGGCTCATTTGGTCTTTTTGTGTCACCCCTACTCCCATTCCATTTCCATGATAAGGGGGAAAGGTAGTCATCAACGTAGATAGGATGGGTTGGGGTCCTCCATGTCTCGGGAATAGAAAATAGTTGAGACCTACCATAGCAGAACTCCCCCAACTATGTAGCAAGAGATAGAGAAGGCTGAGAAGGAAGCTAGGGTAGCGCATTGGTTCATTTCCAATGAAGAAGTGCTTACACAGGTGAGAAAATGGATCTTGTACACTGGAACAACAAGGACTCGAAATACCAAGTATATGCATGTTGTGGATATAAACTGGTAGGTTAAAACTATCATTGGTTAAGTTCTTGTGGAGATATCAAATGAGCATTGAGAAATTCTACTCTATTTTACCACAACACTAAATGAAGAATTTGGATATGAAAATAATGAATGTGGCTCGACCATTGGTGAATTTGGAGTTTATAGACTTGGAATCTGACACCAATCCACATGTAACCATTCAAGTAGACTCCCCCTCTAAATAATTAGTCATGCTATCCAATCCAAGCAAAATGTTGAATTTCATTTTGGGTTTGTCTATAGAAATCAATGGTTTTAAATTTGGCAAGGTTAATTATGATAGTTTTGGTGTATTTTATGTTGCAATTTCTATTTTCGTTATAGACATTTTAAGTGGAAGGAATCAATTTTGCAGTGTGATTAGTATGGTTTCCCTAGTGGAAAACAAATCACACAATGACACTCATCACATTATATTTTTTGATATAATATAATATTTCGCCTACCTAGCTTACACACACACACACAAAATTGTTTGAATATTATTATAATGTCTAGATGTGATTGGGAAAACCCCATGCAACCTCACTATCTCCCTGATGAAGATCTTAGCTACCTCACTAGCTGAATTAGTAGACTTCACTGTGATGAAGTGAGCTACATTTCTCAACTTGTCAGCCACAACCATGATGGAACCATGTTGCCTCGATGTCCACGACAATATTGTAATGAATTCCATGGAAATGACCTCCCATTTCTATTATGGAATTGGAATAGGTTGCAATAGGCCAACTCGATGCTTGCATTCAACTTTTACTTGTTGACATTCCAAGAACCTTGCAACAAACTCAGCCACCTCTTTCTTCAAATTTAGTCAATACTATAACTTCATGACATATTTCAAAGTCTTATGGTATCCCGAGTGTCCTGAATATGTCTCGACATTAAACTCTCTCAAGATAAGCTTCTTCAACTCACTATTATCCAACACAAAAGTCCTGATCTTGAACCTGACTAAGCCATCTTCTATGAGGTGATACTCCTCATCCCTATCAATCTCACCCCGTTGCTGCAACCTTTGCTTCAGCTGCTGATACCTCTCATCATGTTGCCTTGTATGTAAGGTCTGCTCTTGTAAATTTGTCCCGTAAGAGCTCACAACTGAAATATGATTCACTTGTACTCTCCTACTTAGATCATCTACGACCCTGTTTTATTTTCCCTTGATATACCTGATATCTAAATCAAACTCACTAAGAGTAGTCAACCATCTAGATTGCCTGGAATTCATATTGGGTTGGTCAAACAAATACCTTAGTCTACTATAATCACTCATCAGAACAAACCTCTTTCCAAGGATATAATGTCTCCACATCTTCAATGCATGAATGATGGTTGCCAACTCAATATAATGAGTCACATAGTTCTGCTCATGCTCATTCAACTTCCTTGATTCGTAGCAAACCATCCACCATTCTTGCATCAAGACTCTACCAAGTCCTTCCTTGCAAGCACCTCTACAAACCACAAACTCCTTATCAGGATCTACAATCTTCAGAACCAAAGCATTTGTAAGCATCTGCTTCAACTTCTCAAAACTAGTTGCACACTCTTCAATCCATTCAAATTTCTTCCCTTTCCTCTACAAAGATGTAATAGGATAACCAATATTAGAGAAGTTCCCGATGAACCTCCTGTAATAACTTGCTAGTCCCATGAATGATTTGACCTCATCCACATTTTTTGGAGTTGGCCACTCCGTGATAGCCTTAATCTTTTTTTGATCCACTGTTATCCCTTCCTTAGAACATGTCCCAAGTAATGAATTTGAATCTAAAAGAAATTGCACTTGCTGAGCTTGGCATATAATTGATGTGCTCTCAACAATATTAACATTATTGTCAGGTGCTCTGCATGATCCTCCTCATTCTTTGAACGTACAAATATATCATCAACAAATACTATCACAAACTTATCTAGATAAGGGTGAAACACACTATTCATCAAACACATGAAGGTGGTTGGAGCATTGATAAGACCAAAAGGAAACACCAAGAACTCATAGTGTCCATACCTTGTATGGATTGTAGTCTTGTAGATGTCTTCTTCATTAATGTGCACTTGATGATATCTTGATCTCAAATATCTTCAAACACATTGCAGCTCCCTTCAACTGATCAAACAAATCATCAATCTGTGGCAATGGATACCTGTTCTTGATAGTCACCTTGTTCAGCTGCATGTAATCAATGCAAAAGGTTTATTCTTCCAGGTATGCAACACATATACTAGGGTCTACCCATTCATTTTCATTTTGTCCCTTTAGATGAATTTCAATATCATCACAACTCACCGAGCTACAAACATCTTGACCGATACTAAATAGAAACAAAACCACAAACACGTACAGGAAACCCTTCCATCTACTCAGGATCCTTCCTCAAGTAGGGAAAAAATATCATATTTCACAAATACACATTGAATACATCAATACAGGGATTGGGCCAACACAGGAACTTAAACCATTCCATATCCACACCTTTAAACAACAATGCTCATTCAAACACAAATACCACATTACTCAACATTGTAAGCCATACAAAAAGTAATGCATTAAACAAGCATAAGGCATTCAGAACATAAGAGACATCAACAAACACTTAACTTTGATAAATTGATCTAGGAAACTGAGATCGGGACTTCGAATTTCCACCCAACCTTAGATACATTGCAACCAAGTCCTTCTTGCAGTAGTCACCCCGAGCCAAATTCCAGAGCTTGAGGATGACTACTTAAGGGATCATACCAAATCTTCCAGTTAAAACAAGGGATCTAGAGGACCATCCACCTCCACCCACCAACTCCTACATTTTGGCACTATCTCATAGATAATCTGAAGGTTCACAACCTCCACCCTTAATTAGCAAGAAGGAAAATCCAGAGGTTGTGCCTCCACCCTTAATCAACAACAAGGGATTCCAAAGGTTGTGCTTCCACCCTCAATCAACAACAAGGAAATCAAAAGGTTGTGCCTCCATCATTAATTAACAATAAGGGAATCTAGTGGTTGTGCCTCCACCCTTTAGATTAACAACAAGGGAATTCAGAGGTTGTGCCTCCACCCTCAACTAGCAATAAGGGAATCCATAGGCCATGCCTCCACCCTCAATAAACAACAAGGGAATCCAGAGCTCACTGTAAACCAAGGAAACAAGCAAAGGGGGCTAAAGGACTCTCCTACCGGGAATCCAAGGATTAAGCTTCCACCCAAGCTATCAAGGGAATATAGAGAAAACAATCTCCACCCTACAATCTTACAGGGAATCTAGAGAACCTTGTTCTCATCTGCAAGTTATTGTTTCACCTCCCAATGCTAAACCGATTATTGGCTCTTCCTCCCTGCCTTTTGATAGTATCATAATGCTTTTCATGTCTCATTCTTGCTCAATTATTTTCTCCTGTTTTCTCACTGTTTTTTTTTGCACCAAAATTCAACCCTTCTCCTTTGTGCGTAAGAGTGCTCTTGGTGCATATGCCCTTTGTTTTGTCATGCCTAGTCTCTCTCTTCCTTGAGGATGCCCTTGTCTTTTCCTCAGGTCGTTGCAATTGTCTTCTATTGCATGCGTTGACAATGTTTTCGCCCTTCCTTCTTGTCCACGGTGGTTCTCTTGTGTTTTAATTGTGGAGGGAATGATGTGTGTCAACACCTCATTCTCCCCACTTCTTATTGGTTGACTTCTTTGTCCCTCATCTGTCAGTGCAACCCATCTCTCATTCAATTTCATCCTTTCTACCTTGCAGATTTGCCCAAGGCAGACATGGTTCTACTGTCCTTCTTTTTAGCTCCATTTAATTTTTAGAACCAATCCGTTTATGGCAAACTTGCTAGCTTTTAATGGTTGTCATAAAACAAGTCAAACCTCTTATGACAAATTTTATTTTTTTATTTTTTAATATTTTTTTGGAAAATGTTAATCATAAAAAAGTTATTAATGATTAATCTTATCTTAAAAGGTCATAAGTTTTTTAGGAGTCACAAGCAGAACATTGATGAAGATTAGACAAAGTTACTATAAGTATTACAACATAAATTTACTAAATGTAATTTAATTTTCAAACAATTAAACAATCTAATCATTCTCTAAAATAAATATCACAAATTGTGATATGGATTTAGAAGTTAGGGATTGCTCATTCTATAATTGTTTATTTAATAAAAATTAATTGATAATGGTGGTTAATGCCCATCTAGACTAAATTTGGTATATTACACCTTAATAAAGGTAAATAGTTACTTCCTTTGTTTTTTTAACTTTATTTATGTACTCGAAAAGCTTTATGAGAGGCATTCATAAATCACTATAGTTTAGATGAGTTAAGAAGTTAAGATTACTGATATCATAATAAATATTTTTAAAATTGCAATCTAATGTAGGCATGTGCATGACATTCCAAGAGAGCGTTTTTCATATTTAACCCTCATAATGTTACGGAGATGATATATTCTTTCTACACATGGTGTTTCCAAAATCGTTCAACACCTTGTTTCACTGTGGAGCTCATGATAGTTTATTCTCATTTTAGTAATGTTGATTTTCTTCTTCATACTTGTAAAAATAAAGAGATGCATTTGAGCTTATAGATTATCATTGATGACCTCCTAATAATATCTTGTTTTTTCTTCAATCCTCTATTCTTTATCGCAAAAGAATCTCTCATTA
>APFE030212973.1:1250-11250 GCA_000404065.3 Pinus taeda | reverse complement strand
CAAATTGCTCTTGGTCCGCTATCTGTGCAATTACCCTGATGCCATGAGCTGATAGAAATTCCACCAGATCTTGTGGAAGCAGGTGTCTCCCCCCACTGCCGCTCCATGGGTCTAATCCAATACGGGCTCTGCTTCCATTTCTTATTCGCCATACTATGTTGTTCCTGATCAGCGGGAGAGAGTGTAAAAGAGCTTTCCATATGGAAGATATGCCAGTTTTATTCCAAGATGGAAGCCTAGCCCAGTCCAGAATGTTGAGGGGCCAAATGTACTTGTGGTAGGTTATGTTCGTCCATAAGCTATGAGAGGTTAGCAGAGCCCAACCCATTTTGGCTGCCAGAGCACAAGCAAAAAAGGGGAGATCCTTCAGACCCTAGCCACCCCATTTCTTGGGCAGAGCAATCTTGTTCCATCCGATCCATGCAAATGTGCGCTTATCTTTGTTGCCTGCCCAAAGGTATCTGGAGCAGAGATGCTGAAGTTTTGAAAGGATGTTTCGAGGTATCCAGGCGAGGGCCATCCAGAAGACTGGTGTGGCTTCTAGAACAGATTTGATCAGTGTTAGTCTACCTGCTCTGGATAGATATCTGTAGCACCAACAAGTGATCCTCTTTTCCACTTTAGTGACCAGCCAGACCCAATCCGCAATCTTCTGGGAGGTGGGTTTTAGCCAGAAACCAAGGTATTTTAACCCCCTGTCCAAGGGCTGAGTGGGGAAGGGGAAAGCTTGGCTAGGTGTGGAAGATTCATTGACAGAGGTGCCAACCAATGTGCTAGTAGACTTCGCCCGGTTGATCTCCATCCTTGTGGCATGAGCAAATAGCTTTAGGATCCTGTTGAAAGTAGAGGTGTCTTGTATGCTGCCGTCGAGAAGGATGAGGACATCATCAACGAACAAGAGATGAGTAAGAAAGCATTCATCTGATATTTTAAGGCCCCTGATAGTACCTTCCCTTTTAGCAGAGATAATTAGGCGGCTTAAAGCTTCCATAACCAGGAGAAAAAGGAGAGGTGATAGAGGGCAGCCTTGTCGAAGCCCTCTCTCAGAGTGGAAGAAATGTGAGGCTGCTCCATTAATTAGGATGCTGTAGGTGGGGGATGTAATGCATGCCATGATCCAATTGATGAGGGAGTGTGGAAAGCCCAGATGAATGAGTATCATCTTGATAAAGAGCCAACTAACCCGATCAAATGCCTTAGAAAGGTCGATCTTAAGGAGAATGCTTTTAAGGCGCTTGGTCCATATGGAGTGAATGGCTTCCTGGGCAGATCCAATGGCTTCGTGAATTTGTCTGTCTTCCCCAAGAAAGCAAATTGCTGGGGAGCAATATGCTTGGACAGAATGGGCCTGATCCGGTTGGCGATGATTTTAGATATGATTTTATAAAGGACATTACGCAGGGAGATGGGTCGGAAGTCATCAAAGGATGAAGGGGAGTCTGATTTGGGGATGAGTGCAATGAAGGTGGAGTTTATAGCATGATAGAGCTGACCCAAGGTTCTACTCTCCTCGACCACCTTCAGGATATCTCCACCTAAGATGTCGAAGAATGCAATATAGAACTCAATGGTCCATCCGTCAGGTCCCGGGCTTTTTTCCTTCTGAAACCACTTGATAGTACTTTCTAGTTCTTCCATGGTGACAGGATCGGTGAGGGCGTCAATGTCTTCATTGTTTACAAACCTGGGAAAGTGAGAGGCCACATTGATGATTTCAGCTAGATTTGTTCAAGCAGGACTCTTGAAAATCCCTCTGAAATGAGCAGTACCAAGTTGAGAAAGTTTATTAAAGGTATCCGCCACTCCTCCTTCTGGGAGTGGAAGGTTCCAAATGGTGTTTGCCACTTTTCTTCCTTTAGCGAAATTATGGAAGAATCTTGAGTTCTCATCCCCTGGTTTTAGCCACAAAGCCCTGCTCCTCAACCTAAGCGATTCCTCCCTGAGCTTGAGAATATATTGCTTTTGCTTCTCCAAATCAATAAGTCGAGACTTGTTTTCCCCGGAGATAAACCCCAGGCTTCGCTCATCCAGGAGGGATTTAAGTTCTTCTTCTACCGAAATGAGTTGCTCATCCTCCCTTTCCTTTTTTGCCTTGGCCCACTCAATCACGATGTGTTTGAGCTCAGTCAGATTTTTGACAAAACCCCTTGCCATCGATGATTCTCTGTCAATGGGATGAGTATGCCAGTAGTCCGAGACCAATTTGGAGAAGCTTGGATCCAGAAGCCATAGATGATTAAACTTAAAAGGGGCTTTTGGCTTTGGGAGGGGACCCTTATATATATATATATATATATATATATTTTTTTTTTTTTTTTTTAACCGAAGATATCAATAACAAGTTAAACCTAGTCGAAAAAAAAAATTATAGCTATATAAAATTAGGATAGAAATTATTAATATTAATTTATTTGAAAAGAGATTTAATTCATGAATTAAATTCTTAAAACAATATTAACTTTATTTAAAAATAAAATAAATACATTTAGTTAATTAAAATTTACTTTAATTGTTTATTCTTAATTTTTTTTAGAATTATATTAAAATATGTTTTTGTCTAATTTTTTTAGAATTATATTAAAATAATTATAATTAAAAAAAAACACATATTATTTTTTTTAGAATTATATTAAATAATTTATAATTAAAATAAAACACATATTAATCAAAAAGTCAAATTTATTATTTAACTGTCCACAAATTTTATAAAAACTTATTGATTTTAGGTTTAAAGATTTGATATTATATTAAAAATAAAATTCAATTCCTAAAGCAGAAATCAAAACTGGTTACCGAATTAATCTTTTCTAATAAAAAGTTGACACATCTTGATAATAAGACCTACATTATAAATAAAAATTTATATCTATAAAAATCCATATTCCATATATATTCCCGTTATAGAAATGGGAAGGTGAACTCCGCATTGAGATTATATACAGAACTTGCAGCGGAGTGAAGGTATCACATCAAAGCTTCGGACAAAAGCCCCCACGGTGGCCAAAATAAATTATAGTAAATTAAAATGTGAAGTTGTGTGATACGTGAATTTGTTTTGGTTGTAAGGCACCGATGCTGGTCCATCACAAGGCTTTATCGAAAGTCTTTTCCATGGAAAAAAGCGTTCAAATAAATATAAACCACTCAATCTAAGCGTTCAAATAAATATAAACCACTCAATCTTTCATTTTTGAAATAGTGTGTGGATGTGATACCAACGCATATTTCAAGTAAAATTGAGAAAAGTAAAATTGAGAAAATTAAGAAGTAAAATTGAGAAAATTAAGAAGTGTTTGATTACAAATAAATTTAAGATATTTTGTTAAGTGAAATGGTCATTGCTCGTATTGAAGCAATTGCTATGGTGCGAGTCATAAAGTATTTAAAAAAAATTGGGCAGATGGAAGATAGTAGATAGCTTAAGGTTGTCTTTAATGATAGATTGTGCAAGAGCAAAAAACCTTGGATGAAACAAAATAACAAATAGTTTAGTAAATGAGGTATTTGCTTGAACACATGTCCCATAAACGACGAAGAGATAAAAGTTTTTCTTATGGAAAAGTTCCACAAGTCTACCTGGGATAAGGAGCTAGGAAGAAAGAAAAATTACTATATTGAAGTGTTTAATCCCACTCATAGTCATCAACCAAAAACATACATCGAGGTCAACATCTCTTGGAGAGCCAAAATTCTTATTGCTCAGTTAAGAACTAATTCTCATCAACTTTGTTATGAAACACCACGTTGGTAAAGGCCAAAGGAAGTGTGGGAGGAAAGAGTATGCATTTTTTGTTCTTTTGGAAAAGTGGAAACAGAAAAACATTTCATTGTAAAATGTCAAGCCTTCAAAGACAACATGGAAAGTTACGCAGATATGCTGGGAGCATTTATTTTGAAGCTTCACAGAAAAAGTAATACATCAAGTAGATGAAGAAGAAACAATCTATCCTATAAACTATCTTTATCCTCCTAAAAATTAAAATAATTTATTTCTTTTTTCTCTATCAAATCTTTGTGAAACAATATGAAAAAGGTTAAAAGTTCACTATTAAATTGGTAACATCGAATTTAGATTAAAATAATATGTATTAAATATCAAACTCGAGTAAGATATATGTTCTCTACGTGATTAGTTAGTAAGTTACGCAGGGCCGAGGCCCACCCTTCCTCAGGGTCCCGTAAACGCCGAGCGGCGGACTGCCATCTGTACGAGACTATATAAGAGGAAACATATCAACTCATCTACATACCCTGACGTGTCGGGTCATTATCGGTCCACAGCGGTGAAACTCTATGACAATAGTAACAGAGGCCATGGGTTCCGAGGATGAGATTTGTCTTGCTCGCTCCTCATTTTCTTCTTCATATTCACAATCCAAGCTGCCAGCAGCAATATAAGCAACATAACAACAAGGGTTTACGGAGAACACCTGATGGTTGGTTCCTTTGTACGCTAAATAAATAGATTAGTTGCTGCAGATGAGTCAGCGCTAGAAAGAGAAAGAGAGAAGGGTTTTGGTGTTTATCGGATCAGAACCTGCCATGGCTTGGGGTTGCTTCTCTACCGTACATCTTCCAGCACTGTACGCTACAAAGTCGGGCCTGCTCGGATCAAGGGCCGAAGCTAAGCCCTCCCCGGCTTCGTCCTCCTCGGTATTTCCTCGTAAGTATCTTTAGCTTCATTTAAAGCCTTCAAGTTTTAAAGATTTAAAGTTCTGAAGCTTCAAAGATTTCAGGGTTTCAATGGCGTTAGCTTGAATTAAAACGGCAAGGGATATACTTTGTGTATGATTGATTATCTTTCTGCCGTTCCAAGGGAGTGTTATCATTACATTGTGCTCTTAGTATTAATATAACCGTGTGTTTTTGAATGTAATTAATCACTTCAACGAATCCAAGAATAAGACAAAGTCGATGATATGATGTCAAAAATTCAATTTTAGAAATCCGAGATCACAGATCGGAGGAGGAAATTGCCAGGAAATAGAGAGAGCCGTATCTTAGTCCGATAAACCTATATGATCCAAGTAGACATTAGTATGACCTCTTCCCCACAAAAGTTATTGTGCCAATTTTAGAGGAGAATGCCCTGAGCTCAATTACCGAATCTTCATTTTAGTCATTACTGTTGCATGGTTCTGTGGTGATTCTTATTATACATCGTAGTGAACGCCAATGATTGACGGGATTAATGTTGACTGAATTATTTTGTTTATATAGAAGACGCACCAGTTTATTTTTTTATTTTTTATTTTTTTTCCCTTTTACCAGTGTAGACTAAAAAGAGGTCAATGTGGAATTTTAAAATCAGATCAGTTCAATTCAATTCATCAAAACAGTTGAATAAATGAATGAATGAATGAATGATTTTAATGAGGTCCACGAGGCTGAACAGCCTAAGCGACCAAGACAATAACAACCTTAACTCATCTTCATAATCCTTTCGATGTCGGATCTTCTACTATGAGTCTTGACTAGAAGGCTAGCAATCTGATTGATCTTATCTTCGTCAAATGGTTGGTGCATGTTGTCAACCTTTAGATTGTTTTCATACTGAATGCGGATATCCTCATAGGTTGCACACTCCATGACAAAGTGCCATTCCGTCTCCACCACACCCTTATCACAAAAAATGCAAGTTCTCTCTTCCCAAACTTCCTTGGGGATCTTCCACCTACCAGTCTCACATCTAAGGTGATGTGACCTTGTTTTCAACTGTGCCACTGGCACCCTTGCTTTTCTTTTAATAGCTTCCCCTAAATATGTTTTCTCACCTTGGTCACAAGTTGGATTGAACTCTTTGATGTAGTATGCTTTTTTACACCCATTGTGATTGGTCCACATGGCAGTCCTAAATTTTTCCATCACAAATTTTTTTATTTCTTCGTTGGTGCTAGGACATTCATGCAACTTGATATTCCACTTACTCAACCATTTTTTGTTTTGCCTCATCCAAGTTTTCTCCTTGTTAGGCATAACCATGGTGAAGACAAGAGTTCGAAGGATAAGCCTCGAATGCGTTATTATTCACAACGATACATATTTATAATACATTGGAGTGACCCTTGTTTTCATATTCCAAGTGGTCTCTTTGAGTCCCTTTGACTGTTCAACTTCCACACCAACCCTTAGAGGATTAGGTGTCCAACATCTCCCCCTAATCTGAAGGGGTATGTATGAGTCTAAGAAGAGAGTTGTAATACAAAATGTGCAAAAATGCATGACAACACTAGGTTGAATGTACTCTCTGAAATGTCGGCATAAGGTGGTGCTTTAAGGATGACTACCAACACTGGAACACTTAGTGCAGTTCTCGAAACTCTTCCAAATTTGGCATGAAGTTGAAGTCTTTTGTTAGAGGAAGTGCTCCTAATGCTTTGAAGAGGGAGACCTTCAACCTAGAAAGGGAGGTCTCACCTTGCATAAAAAGGGAGAACCTCAACCTGAAAAGGGAGGTCTTAACCTGCGGTGGTTTAAGGATGACCACCAACTTGTTGAGATTTTCGGTTTTAAGAAATTAGCGAAAATCTCATGTATGTGACGACAATAGGATTTGTTGCTATATTAGCTCTATTTTGTTGGGAAAGAGTTAATGCATCCTATATTTGTTGTGAGAAGATTTATGAGTCAGTTAGATTCTCTTAGCTATAAAATATATGCCCGTACAGATATTGGGATGAGTTAGAGAGTGTAAGGAAATAATTATTTGTAATCTCCTGATTAATAATAAGATTGTTGATACCTCTGTTTGGTGGATGTAGCCCAGATTGGTTGGGTGAACCACGTTAAATCATTGTGTTATTTGTGTATGTTTTTTATACTGTATTTTCTCTTTTAATTTTCGCTATGCATTGTTATGCTTCAACAAGTGGTATCAGAGCGTGTTGGAACGGGTTCGTGCGTGTGACAGGATCGCTGTAGGTGGAATTTTTCCGAGTTTTGGCGATTGGCGCGGTTTCTGCTGAAATAGTCACGCCAATAATATCTAGTGAACGGATTGGCGCGGGTAATTGGGGAATAAAAGCGCCAATTGGTGCGGATCCGACTTTATTAGTCGCGCCAAGCGCCAATATCCTGATCAGCGCGGATCCGAGGGGAAAAGTCGCGCCAATTTCGGTACTTAGAGCGATTTTGCTCCCGGCGCGGATCGTCTGTTGTTCTGGTTGCGCCAAGACCCTTTCGGAGCGCCAACCGAGGACTGTGTTGGTAAAACTGCAATTTTTTATTTGGTTTTTTTATTTATAATTTGCAGTTTGTACAACAGAGCGATTTTTTGATAGAATAAAGGCAGTACAGTAGCAGGCGAAGGCATTTGTTATTAGATATTAATTTGATTCATTAACAAGTTGGAATTGGAGATTGTTTTTTGGTTGATACAATATGGCGAAAACTCAGAGTGCTCGTTTTGAGATCGAGAAGTTTAATGGTAAAAACAACTTCGAGATCTGGAAGGTTTAGATGTACGATTTGCTTGTGCAACAAGGTGTGGCAAAGGCGTTGATGGGCAAAACCAAACAGCCTTACAACATCACAGATGATGAGTGGGACGAGATGGATGAAAGAGCAGCGAGTGCTATTCGGCTGTGTTTGGCGGATGATGTTTTGTTTAATATCGTGTCGGAGAAAACAGCTGCTGGTTTGTGGACGAAGCTTGAGAAGCTGTACATGACAAAATCCTTAACCAATAGGATTCTCCTGAAGCGACAGTTGTACAGTTTGCGAATGAAGGAAGGTACATCGATTTCTGATCATTTAAATGCTTTTAATACTCTTCTTGTGCAATTACAAAGTATAGAAGTAAAAATTCCATCCGAGGATAAAGCTATTACTTTATTGTGCTCGTTACCCGAGTCATGGGATCATTTTGTTACTTCTATAAGTCTTAGTTCATCAGAAACCCTTGAGTTTGATGATGTAGTTGCATCTTTATTATCTGAAGAAACAAGGAGAAGGACGAATTTAGAAACCTCTACATCAGAAGCCATGATGGTCAGAGGTCGTTCTAAGGAAAGACGCTTCAGTAGGCAGAGCGACTCACGTTCAAAGTCGAAAGGGAAGAAGAGTAAGGTAAAGTGTTGGTTTTGTGGCAAATTAGGGCCTTTGAAGAAGGACTGCTGGAAGCGACAACAACAAACTTCTAAAGAAGATTCTTTGACAGAGAAGAATGAGGCAAATACGATAGATACAGGTTCGGCATTTGGTTCAGGTATGAGTGATGAAGTATTATCAGTTAATGTGTCAAATCATGATCAACATTGGTTGTTAGATTTCGGTGCATCAAATCACATGTAAGACGTATAAATCAATTAATGATGGAGTCATGTACATGGGTAATGATGTAACATGTAATATTGTGGGAATTGGGAGTATACAGCTGCAAATGTTTGATGGGACAACAAAAATATTAACTGATGTGAGACATGTACTAGATTTAAGGAAAAATCTAATATCACTAGGAGCACTTGATACAAATGGATATAAAACTGTAATTCAAGGTGGAGTAATGAAAATTTACAAAGGTATTTTACTAGTTATGAAAGCTAAGAAGGTAGGAAATCTATTTCAGTTAGAAGGAAGAACAGGGTCAGATCATGTGTCTACGGTGTCTGAACATGACAGTAGTTCCATTCACTTATGGCATCAAAGGTTGGGCCATATGAGCGAAAGAGGATTAAAAATTTTGGCTGATCGTAAGTTACTTCCAAACCTAAAGTCTGGAAAGTTAGATTTCTATAAACATTGTCTGTTTGGAAAACAAAGTGAGCAAAAGTTTAAAACAGGCAAACATACTAGTAAAGGAATACTTGATTATATCCGTTCAGATGTTTGGGGTCCAGCCCCTACAACCTCATATGGTGGCTCGTCATATTTTGTATCGTTTATTGATGATTTTTCTAGGAAAGTGTGGGTCTACATGTTGAAAAGGAAGTCTATGTTTTACATTTTCAAGCGATTAGGCATAGGTAAAAACACAGGTAGAACTATAAAATGTTTAAGAACTGACAATGGTGGTGAGTTTACTTCCAAGGAGTTTGACAACTATTGCAAGGATGCAGGGATCGAGAGACATAAGACCATGGTGTATACTCCTCAGCAAAATGGAGTTGCTGAACCAATGAATAGGACTCTTTTAGAGAGAGCAAGGAGTATGCTGAGTAACGCCTGTTTGCAGAAGGAGTTGTGGACAAAAGCGGTGGCTACGGCTTGTTATGTGATAAATCGATCACCATCAACGGCGATAAGTTGCAAGATTCCTCAAGAGGTATGGAAAGGTCACCCTTGTGACTATTCTAAACTCAGAGTGTTTGGTTGTGATGCATATGCTCTAGTGCCTAAACATCAGCGAACTAAATTAGATCCAAAGTCTAAAAGGTATATCTTTGTTGGGTATGGTGTTGGAACAAAGGGATATAGATTGTGGGATCCTACTACCCGCAAAATCATCATCAACAGAGATGTAAAGTTTAATGAATCCTCTCTTGTACAGTTAGATGTAGATAATAAATTGAAACAGGATGAGGTATCTAACTTTTAGCACATTCAGTTTGACAACACTTCTAATGATAGTCATGATGACCATAGTTTAGATACTAGTCATGAACAAGTTTCAGAATCAGATCATGAACAAGGTTCAGGTATAGATCATAAACAGGGCTCAGATACTGGTCATCAAGAAGGTCCTACAGATGGTAGTCAGCGAATCGAGGAAGCACCAGAAACATCCTTAAGGAGGTCTACAAGAATCAAACGGCCACCAAAAAGGTATGATGATTATGTTACTTCAGTTGCATTTACCGCTAATGACGATGAACCTCTGTGCTATCAGGAAGCAGTAGAAGGTTCGAAAAGTGACAAGTGGAAAGCAGCCATGAAGGACGAAATGATGGCCTTACGTAAGAATGGCACATGGGATATGGTTGAACTTCCGAAAAACAGGAAAACTGTGGGCTGTAAATGGGTTTTCAAGCAGAAACGGGGTGTGAATGATACAGAGGACAGG
>APFE030212957.1:18694-77628 GCA_000404065.3 Pinus taeda | reverse complement strand
CCATAGGATTCACTTAAATAAAACCTCTTTCTTGACCTTTCATAAATAGAACGAGGGTTATGGACTAAATATAAAAAAAGGTTTTATTTATTTACCATGTGTCTAGTTTATTTATATTTTTATTTATTTACCATACCTTTTCAGTAAGTATAAAAAGACGTTTTATTTATTTACTATACCTCCACTTTACTTATATTTTTACTTGTTTACACCTTTGCATGTATATAAGGTGACTTATGGAGTAAATATAAAAAATGCTTTATTTATTTACCATACCTCTCATTTATTTATATTTTTATTAATTTACCATACCTGTTTTATAAATATGGTATTTGGGCTTTGGCCCATAGGATTCACTTAAATAAAACCTATTCTTGAAAATGGGTGAATGGAAGGTTGTAACTCCGAATTTCAAGGGCTAAATTTACCTTTTTTACCCTCTCCCTTAAAATAAGGTGGGCTATTTGAGGTGATTTGTAAAAATGTACTATGATACAAAATATTCGCCCACTAAAAATTTAAAACCCCTTAATTTCCCCAAAGGGCGAACATTCGCCCCTAAAATTTTCTATGAACCACACCCAAATAATACTTTGACTGTAGATGATCAATGAGGGGAACATATAGTCAGGCAGAAGACTCCCGAACAGATTATAACTACTTCCCCACCAGTCCCAAAAAGACTGATGATACCGCACCCAATTGAACACCCCGACTTTGATCTTCTAGGTGATCTAAAGAATATCTATATAAAAATACCCCTCCTCCAGGCTATTCAAGACATTCCAATATATGCAAATACTATTAATGAATTGTGTATAAAGAAGTCTGTGAGGAAAACAAAAATAACCCCAACTGTCCATGTTGTTGGGACTTTGTCTAATTTATTACTAGGCAAAGAGACACCTGTAAAATATGAAGACCCAGGAAACCCCATTGTCACACTACAGATAAATGGCCGCTCTTTTCCTAATGCTTTAGTTGATTTATGGGCAGCCATTAACATTCTCACAACAACAAATTGCGAAATGTTTGGCATCACAGCCTTGGAACTAACAACTAACTTGGTGGAACTTGCTCACCACTCAGTCCTTAGGCCAAAAGGAACATTACTGGTTGTGATGGTTTCTGTAGACACTTCGGAATATCCAGCAAATGTTTTGATTACTAACCTAGGAACTGGCTAGATGGATATCCCTTAATTTTAGGAAGGCCTTGGCTAGCAACTGCTGATGCTTATATCAGCTACCACATAGGCCTTATGACCATAACCAGAGGGAATGATGTGAAGAATTTAGCCTTATACCCTCCTGCTCAGTGAAGCCTAACCATTGTAAAAACTTGGAAGAAACCTGTAACATATTTAACAAAAAATATTCAATCACCATTGACCGTGGCAGATGCCTTTGAATTTAAAAACCAAATAGAAGATGATGTCATTAATACTTTTATCAATCATTCTACTACAGTGTCTAGTTTGAAATGTCACATGATTAAAGTAGTCCTTGACAACGAAATTGAAGAGGATTCCCTCAGAGATATCAATGACCAACCAATACCAACAACCACTGTCTATAATAGAAAACTTATCAAAATCGAGCCAGGGAAGATCCTGAAGATTAACAGTAATCTGAGTGATTACTTGCAACATAAAATTGTTCAAGTCCTTAGGAAATATAAAGGGGATTTTTCTTGGGATTACCTAGACATGAAAGGGATTTACCCTCAGCTATGCATGCACCACATTTACACTGAAAAGGATGCAAAGCCCATTCGACAACCTCAACGTAGATTAAATCCTCACCTAAAGGATATTGTTAAAGAAGAACTTAAAAAACCATTAGATGTGAATTTTAGCTATCCTATATCTGACAGTAAATGGGTTTCTCCATTAGCAATGGTCCCCAAAAAGAATTGGAATTGGTGGATAAGCATTGACTACATAGAACTCGACAAGGAAACACAAAAGGACCATTTTCCCCTTCCATTCATCGATCAAGTCCTAGAAACACTGGTAGGGAAGAAATTCTTCTCTTTCGTGGATGGCTTTAGTGGCTAGAACCAAATACAGATTTTCCCTGAAGACCAGGATAAAACTACTTTTACCTACCCGTGGGGAACGTTTTCGTATAGGCTATTACCTTTTTTATTGTGCAATGCACCTGCTACATTAGAAAGAGCGATGCTCAGTATTTTTGTAGACTTGATAAATGAAGGATTGGAGGTGTACATGGATGATTTCAAACCCTATGGAGATGACTTTGAATAGGCATTATAGACATTGCAAAAAGTCCTCGAGCAATGTATTTCTACTAGGCTATCCTTAAGCCATGAGAAGTGCCATATGATGATGCGAGAGGGCCTCATCCTGGGTCATTTCATTTCAAAAATTGAAATTTAGGTAGATCCAACAAAAATATAATCCTCTTTTTCGCTACTCCCTACACTCAAGCAAAGGTACATAGTTTTATGGGATTCGTAGGATATTATCATAGATTTATAAATAAATTCTCGCAGATTATTGCACCATTATATGCCTTACTAGGAAATATTGATTTTATATGGACTGACAAATGTGACATTGACTTTACAGTGTTGAAATGGCTACTATGAACAACACCAATATTACGAGGCACGAATTGGGATATACCATTCTAGATTTCATCAGACGCATCAGATTCAACCATTGGAGCAATTCTTGGCCAAGAAGAAGACAAGAAACCCTACGCTATATATTATATTAGAAAAAACTTAACTCCTACTGAGTTGAGTTACACAATAACAGAGAAAGCGTTTCTAACTGTTATTTATGCTATTAACAAATTCAGACATTATATAACTGGATACCCTGTAGTTCTATATACTGTTCACTTTGATATTAAATATTGAGCTAATAAACTGATTATGAATGGAAGAGTGACACATTGGTTACTACTTTTGCAACAATTTGACATAACTATAAAGGATCGACCACGGAGGGAAAACCTTGTGGCAAAATTCCTCTCTCGAGTGCCAAGAATAGATGATGTAATGGTAGTAGAAGACCAGTTCCCGGATGAACACCTGTTTTTTGTTGGTGTAAAAACACCATGGTATGCAGATGTGGAAAATTATTTAGCAGTGGGAAAACTGCCAAAACATCTGACACCCGAAGAAAGGAAATTAATAATGCAGTGCAACACTCGGTTCTCTTGGATTGGAGGATACCTTTTTCACACAGGAGCCAATATGCACATCTGTAAGTGTATTATGGAGGACGAAATTTATGATATCTTAAAAGCCTACCATGATGGACCTTTGCGGTGGAAATTTTGCAGATCGCAAAAATAGACATAAAATTTTACAAATGGGCTACTACTGGCCCTCGATTTTGAAGGATGCTAGGAAATTTGTCTAAGAATGAGATAGTTTCCAAACGATGGGCCACCCTAGCAAACCTGATGAGATTCCCCTGCATCCACAGCTGGTGATAGAACCCTTTGAGTGATGGCTGTTAGATTTCGTTTGCCCGATAAACCCACCATCCAATCAGAAATCAAATATATTGGTTGCAACAAAATACATGACTAAATGGGCGGAGGAAATAGCATTACCAAGAGCAACAGAGGAAATAGTGATTATTTTTCTTTTTGAAATTTTTGTGCGATATCGCTTACCCAGAGAAATAATTACTAATGGGGGGCGGCAATTTGTAGGCCACAAGATCGTTGCTACACTGAAGAATCATCACACTATCCACATATTTACTTCTTTGTATCACCTGCTGCTGAACAAGCAGGTGGAGAGTACCAACAAAGTAATTGAAGCTATTCTAACAAAGACAGTCTCATCGCATAGACAACACTGGGTCACTCGACTGCCAGAGGCCTTGTGGGCATATTGCATGACTTGGAGGAACACAACTGGATACTCTCCATATCAACTGGTATTTGGTAAGGAACCCATTTTCCCCATAGAATTTGAGATACAATGCTAAGGATAGCCGAGGAAGTGGGACTGGATTTAACTGAAGCCTAGATTAACAGAGTACAACAAATAAATGAATTAGATGAAATTTGGCTATTGGATTTACAACATACTGCACTCACTAAACAACAAAGAGCAAAGTGGCATGATTCCCTAATTAAGAAAATGACATTTCATGACGGTCACTGGGCACTTCTTTATGATTCCACGTTTCAAGACTTCCCTTGTAAACTATATACGATATGGTTAGGCCCCTATGAAACAAAGGAAGTACATGAAAATGTCACTCTTACATTGACCACCATTGATAGGTATGGTTTTTCCTTCAAAGGAAATGGGCATCGGTTGCACCTCAACCAAAAACCACTTAGAAGAGAATCCTTCTACCAGCAGATACGCGAGGACTTGACCATGAAAATTCTAGCTGTAGAAGCCAATCCTTTGGCAGCTTCATTGTTGTAAAAATTTATTTCTTTTTCTAAAAACTATAAATGTGATTGCTTATTTGATTTTCTGTGTTTTTGTTTTTGTTGTTCCCCACTTCAAAACAACACCTTTTTTTTTTTTGTTCCCACTTCGGAACAATACTTTTTGTTTTTTTTGTTCCCACTTTGGAACAACACTTTTATTTTTGTTCCCACTTTGGGACAACACTTTTTGTTTTTGTTGTTCCCACTTCAGGACAACACTTTTCACTTTTGTTTTTCCCACCTCAGAACAACACTTTTCGTTTTTGTTGTTCCCACTTCGAAACAACACTATTTTTTTTGTTGTTCGCACCTCAGAACAATACTTTTCATTTTTTCTATTCCCACTTCGGAGCAACACTTTTTGTTTTTTTTGTTCCAACTTCAGAACAACACTTTCCGTTTCCGTTGTTCCCACTTTGGAACAACACTTTTTGTTTTTGTTGTTCCCACTTCGGAACAACAATTTTTGTTTTTGTTGTTCCCACTTCGGAACAACACTTTTTTTTTTGTTCTTCCCACTTTGGAACAACACTTTTCATTTTTGTTGTTCCCACTTCTGGACAACATTTTTTTTGTTGTTCCCACTTCTGAACAACACTTTTCATTTTTGTTGTTCCCACTTCAAAATAGCTCCTTTTGTTTTTGATGTTGTCACTTTGGAACAACACTTTTCATTTTTTCTATTCCCACCTCGAAACAACACTTTTTGTTTTTGTTGTTCCCACTTTGGAAAAGCACCTTTTGTTTTTGGTGTTCCCACTTCATAACAACACTTTTCGTTTTTTTTGTTCCCACTTTGGAACAAAACCTTTTTTTTTTTTGTTGTTCCCACTTCACAACAACACTTTTTGTTTTTGTTGTTCCCACTTTGGAACAAAACTTTTTCATTTTTGTTGTTCTCACTTTGGAACAAAACTTTTCGCATTTTTGCTATTCCCACTTTGGAACAACATTTTTTGCATTTTTTGCTCTTCCAACCTCGGAATAGCACTTTTTGCGTGTTTGTTGTTCCAACTTTGGAACATCACTTTTTGTTGATTGTTGTTCAAATACCACCTTACTTTTTAGAGTGTTTTGTTGTTCCTTCTTTGGAACAACATTTTTACTTCTTGAAGTAGTGTGTTTTCTAAACAACCCCCTTTTCCTTGCATTATTGTGATGTTGAACAACACTTGCAACATTATTCCTAGCTCATCTCAGCCCCATTTTTCTGATTCCATTTCATGGCATGAAGTACAATACTTTTATGTGGACAAGAATTATGGACTTTATTGAAGTAGGTGAATACCTTTAACGTTATGATCTTTAAGAAGACAACTTCTTGATGATAGATTTCTTTTTTTCTAAAAAAGGAGGGACATAATTATTTATGTATTACTTTACTGTATTGATTTTTGCTGAATATGATACTAATTGATCATCTTTACCATGATGGTTCCACCCCTCCTGGTTATAATCCTCTCTATCTATTATAAGTGAGAATATGGGTATATTTTTTTCTATTGACATGTTCAACTTCTTCCAACATCCCTGCTCTTAAGGAATACTGAGCCTCCCTCTATTTATTATAAAAATGTGTAATAACAACAAATTTTTTCCTACAGATAGAGGATAGGGGGTCTCACTAAGAGCCAATCTACCATGTTCATAGGGATGTAGCAATGTGACATTCCCACTATGGCCACCACACCAAGGTTATGATCCAATGGATGGTTAAAATATCCTTGGAACAGGAGGTCTCATCATGAGCCGGCTTGATCACTTTTGCTACTTCCCAGTGAATGGCAGTGTGGTCATCTAGTTACCATGCCAGCACATTGATCTTTTTTGTAGAAGAAACAATGGAATTCTCCAACTATAAATTGAGGAACCTAGCTCATATGGGTTAAAAAGAAAATTTGTCAAGGCTATTGACGCCTGCTGGCAACAAAAGCTCTTCTTATGGTATTGAAGTTCTATTTTCAACATCAATAATTATTATAATACCCTCTTTTTACTTTCCTCTATCAGAATAATTATTTCCCTAATTTCTCCTGACCTTGAACCTTTATGAATGAGTTAATGTTTTTAATCAATCATTTCATTTTCACCCGGAATATTGTCAGCAAAACATTTTTTTTCATATTGTTGTCCTTTTTCCTTACCACATAATCTATCATCAACCAAAGCATCTTGTCTCTTATCAATAACCATCATTACACACCTTGCTTTCACTATATCCCTACCTTTTACAGTCCTTTCATTAATATAAGTACTCTGTCTCATATTAGTGCCGTATCATTCACCCTTGTACGTTGTTGTGAGAACAACATTTCCTCATCCATTCGGTCGTAGGTGACCTCTCATCTTGAAAGAGGGAGGGGACATCCATTACACTTGTGCATCCATTATAACTGTTTTATTGGATTTCATAGGGTTATATGGTACTCTATGATCATGCGGCATGTGGCAAAATAATAGTTCTTGAATTAATGAATTCTCATAGAAATATAGTTTAACATTGTAAAACTTAGTTGTCACAACTTACTTGTTGTTCTATCTCTCTATTGATGTTTGTTGTTGTTTTTTCTCCACTGCACTAATCCTTTGCAATTGTACAAATAACTCAATCACTATGGGTAGTAAGATAGTGCACCAAGAACCTTTAGTGCTGGAAGTCTTTGACAGAGCCAGGGAAATTCTGGTCCGCGTAGGATGGATATCATATTTCACAAGTTTTCAAATCCCTGGTGAGGAAATCACTGTCCAATTTCTATAGCATCTACAAAATGGGAAATCCCTGGTGAGAGGTAGAAGAAGAATAGTATCAGACAGTGTAATAGTTGAAGTATCTAGGCTGCCAGTGGAAGGAACTACATGGCCCTAAAAACACATAATGTTGCAAGACGTGGCATACATTTTCAGAGATGCAGACGAGGAATTAACCAAGAAAGGAAAGGGAATACAACCTTATTCTCTAGCATAACCACGACATGAATTCGCAAGTTTTGTCCAGAGGTACATTACCTATGATGGAAAACGAGATGTGGTACGACCACGACAACTCAAACTTTTATTTTTTTTTAAACTAAAGATCACTGTTAATCTGCCATCTTTCTTGAATTCATTGCTACATGATATCACTGATATAATAAGATGGGCTAGGCACCCTGAAACCGTAGTTAGCCACCATGGGTTGATTAGACTAATTGTTACCCATTATCTTGTTCAACAAAACTTAACCTGGGATGGTCTCATAATGCCCCTGGATATTAGTCAAAACCCTGTAATCCAAAATCCTGCAATTCTAGAGATAAGCCAGCAGAGCCCTGTTCGGAAAAGGGAAAGGACTACCCAATAAAACATTGAACCCCATAAGCGCAAGTGGTCTACAAGGTTAAAACTAACTGATAAAATGTCTATAAATCCAAAAGATAGCACTGAAAAACCTATGGAACCATCCAGACCAATTAGTATACAGGACTCTGAGTCGGAACCAGAGGAAGAACTTGAACAAGGGGAAGGTTGTCATTCAGAATCAAAACACGGGGAAGAGGCCAATTCAGAACAAGAACCTGAGGAAGAGGATAAACCAGAATCAGAGAAAGAAAGGGAACAACACTTTGATGATGAACTGGAAAATGAAGAAGAACCTCCTCAAACATCAACCATGAGCCCCCAAAATGATATTTTGCAAGATTTTGAGTAGGGATGGATCAGGTCCTGGAAAATCTAAATGCATATATGTAGCTTATAGGATCACTTGATCCTAACCTAATGGAAGCTCAATCCCCAAAGGATTCTTGGCATACAAAAATTCTGCCTTCTTCAGAAGCTCCATACTAGGAAAAGGAAGTAGACACAAAAGTTATTCATGAATCAGACAACCAGTCTAGTGACACAATTCGATTGGAACACAATCATGATAAACAACAGGGGTCTTTAGATACATAAACTATTGATAAGCTTGTTAGTGTAAAATATGCTCCTCGAAAGAGGCAAGTAGCTAGAGAAGAACTAAAGAAGCTGAGACAAAAATATCAAAAGCTTCAAAAGAGAGTTAAAAGGCTACATCAGAAGATTAAAGAAGTTGCAAACATTAAAGCCCAGAACACTACTCGTGGGGTAGTCTCTGTGGCTAAAAAAATGGAAATGTGTAAGGGTAGGTCAATAGAAACCCAAAATAAAATCATTCATACTCAAACAGTAGCCACCCAGGCAAATTTGAATGCAGACTTAATGGATTTAGCCATTTAGATGGAGGGTTGATCCTCTGACAATAAGGAATTACAAACCGAGGAAATATCCTCTCGTAGCATAGCCACTCAGAGAAAAGGGTAAGCGAAGGATATCTTATCAAGAAAAGACCCTATTCTTCTAAAGCTACATGAAGAACTGATGCAAGCCCAACGTTTTCTAGAACGATGTGAGCAAGAGACAACCCCCCTTCAAAAATATCAAGAGTTGCAGAAATAGTTTAGGCAATTAACCATAACTGAGAATGAGACTTTTGATAGATTTAGACAGGAAGAAGAAAAGGTGAAGAAGGTGAAGACCAAGCTGGATAGAGCCAGGAATCAGATAGACACCATTTTCTCGCTATATTCCGATGTCTTGACATGTAGGTCCCTTGCCACAAATTATGCCCTGTTCTTCTTAGAACGGTACTTATTGTTAAAGATTAAAGCCGTAACAGATGGCAAGCCAATTGAATTAAAGACAACTGAAGATTTTATAAGTTGCTGCAAGGAACATGGGGCAAAAGTCCGAAGGATTCTTTGCAAATTTTATTTGCATAATTTCATATTAGAAGAAGAAGTGGATAAGAACCCTAGCCCTTTTTTTTGGAGATAATCAATCCCAGGATTTTATCTCTTTTGCAGTGAATCAACTTAAGTTATTTAATGCAAATAATTCATTCCAAAGACAGGAACACAGGTTGGATCTTTGGGTAAGGAGTCATCCTAATCACCCTTTGCAATTTTTTGCTAAACATAAAAGGTTGATGGCACAGGAAGGCGTGATTCAAATTTTAGGGCCCATACATAAGGAAATTGTACAGAAAGGAGCAACATATTTCCTCTTCATCTAGGAAAGATCCCTAACTGCATCCAAAATGAGATGGATAGTCTCAACTAATAGTGTTAAGGAAAGAGAACCTTCTAATTATGGGAACTTCAAAGCTGTTGCAAATCGGTTAATCACATACAACAATCTTTTCTCAAGGGAAGGGACTTATTGGTTGGGATGTCAATTTAGGTGTCCCAATGTTTGGTATCCTTCTGAAGGGTATCGATTTGAGTATAAGTTACCTAAAGTACACGAATAGACAACCTTTGCAAATTTGGCACAAAATCACGGTTTTAGACCTGATAAAGAAACCTTTTCTCCAGCTTACTCCATAAATACATTAGATTGGAACTATTTATTTGTCATGAGGACATGAAAAAAGGTAAGTAGGGGAGTATCTTGAGCCTTTTAATAGGTATGTACTTACTCTTGATTATTGTCTTTTTCCTCCTTCCTTATTTATTTTGTGCCATGATATAATAACATATTGATAGGATTTTGATAAGGAATGAATACAACTGCTCTTGATATTATTTGACCGACCAAGCTAACTCTCGTTACTTTTTATATAGAAAAATAGTAGAAGGAATAGATGTTGTTCCAAATTCGGAACAACAAAATCTAATCGAGTGAAATGAGATGCATCGTGTGCAGTCGAAACAAGGAACAAGTCAAGAAGATCAGCGTGAGATAGAAGAATTGTTTGAAGATAGCATTTAGTTGTGAATCCCTCAGGATCTGTTGATCCTAAGGGATCACATTTATATTTTTCCTTTTGACTATAAAAGGGAAGAATGAAGAGGGATCTCTCATATTTTACTTGGATTGTAATTTTAATTTACAAAAGTGTGATTATGAAGAACAAGATCATACTGTAATGACAAGTGACTTTGATGATTAAAATACCACTTGTGTTGTTGTTCATTTGGATATTCTAAAATAGATAAGCAGTGTTCACTAGTGGCTAGGGCCCGGTCTCTGGTGGATCTTACTATTGTTCCTTATTTTATGGATTTTCCGTTTCCTGCAAGTTTATTCTACTTTATAGTTTTCAAGTTTATTTATTTTCGTTAATTTGGATTTCTGGCATTCATTTCATCAATGCACAATCCTAGTTGTTTTTATTTAATTCATATCATGGATTGAATTAGTTATCAGTTAAAGAATCATTTCTAGTTAATTAAAGAATAGAGTGTGATTGATTAAATTCCTTCCTTCTATCTAGTAGTTTAAGTCCAGCTGAAAGAGCTCAGTTAATGCTATAGTGCTCTTAGTTGATTATCATTTGAATTTGGTTGATTAAGATTGAATTATGGTTTTGTTTGAGATTGAGTCATGATGCTTACATGAACCATTTCATTTAAACTTCTAAGCTTGAGATTTATGATTGCATCCATTTACTCTTGTATTGAATTTAATAACTTATTTTAAAGCATCACTCTCCGGATTTATAGCTTACACATATTGTGTACACTCTTGGAATAAAAAGACTTACCTAGGTTGATAATTAATGTGAGGCAATCAGGAGTTTTAAAAGACACCTTTTAGCGCCCAGCACATGGTTCACCTAACCTATCCCCCTCCACCATCACTCTTCGTGCTTGTGACCATCCTCCATCTTAGCTCCTTTCCTTATATCACAACTGTCTTATAACCGTTGTCCACAAGAATGTATCGATTGACATCAAGGTCATTGATGTGACCATTAGATTATAAAATCCTCTTGGGTCATAGTTAGACCTATGCTATGTCAGTTCTTACATATGCTATTTTTTGTAACATGTGATTCCCTCACAATGGAAATATCATCACTATTGATCAGTCGACATACGATGATCCCAAGTCTTAGATTTCACCTCAGTCCACAATCTCATCGATGACTAATAACGATATTGTCTCATCCCTCACCAATGTCTCCCTTGGAGTCTATAAATATTCCACCTTTCTTGGTGCTTATTATGGTCAACCACTTATCCCCGCAGAGCCTAACTCTTCCAATTGTTTCATGTTTCAAGCATCATGGGTTACCCACATGTGGTTTGGTACGCCTTCATGCCAGCCAACACCACCACAAAATGTTTTTCCCAACTCAATCCGACCTTTAGGTATAACTCATCAAGGCCCTCTTCCTTCTACTGGCATCTCTTCTAGTTGTTTTCAGCCTATAATTGTTCCTCCATGTCTTAACCATCTCGAAGTAGCTCCGCAAGGTCATTAACATTCTAGTTAAATATCGTTCTTATTTCCACCACCTAAATTTTATTCTACACCTATCATGGCCATGTTGAGTTTATCTAAAATTACATTGGGGATCCTGGTTTGGTACATTGATCCTCCAACAAGCACTCCCCTTTATCAACTCAAACCTTACACAACTTTTACCCCCACTCAACCTATCGTTACTATGCCTTCCTTTGCTTTAGCTCCTTAGTGACCTCAACAAGAATCTATTGTTGTTGCAAATGCATCTAGTGAGGGGGGGGGGGGGGGAACCTAGAAAATGGAACCAAAGAGAAGGGACCCCAACTAACTCCTACTCCTCCTAAGTCGCCAAAGCCTACTCTATGTGATTTTTGTTTTTGTTTCTCGTGGCACCAATAACTATCATGAACTCCCTCATATCAAGAATGTGGTCTTTGATTCCTTTCCTGACTCCAACATTACTAAGGTCCATGTCTCCTTACCCAAGTCAGCTAAGAAGAATAGATCATTACACATAAATCACTCTTGTGATTTGTGTGATAATTATGTCCATTATTCTCATCGTTGTCCCCATCTCGAATACTTTCATGATACATTTCAAGTTATTTGTGAATTAGAGGTTGCTCGCAGTGATCGCTTCTCATCTACTTACGGATTTTGGTCCCACTCCTATGCCAGAGTAGGAGGTCTCTCAACTATTTATCATGATCCCTTCCCATGATGTCTAGATGAAAAAAAGTACCACTCTTATTCTCTATATGTCATCATCCATGGGATCGATATATTGGGACTCTCTTCACGTCTCCTATTATGATTTTGTTGAACCTTCTTTGATAAACACTTTACTCTCAATATTGGTAGAAGTCACATCTACTAGCCATTTGTCCCCTAGCATTGATGATGCATTTGTGAACATTTTCTCTCATGAAGATGTCTTACATAGATCCTCTCCATCATGTGGTCTATTTTCATTTATTCCCACCAATATTCCATTATGATGAATAAAACATGGAAGCCATGAGAACCCCTGATTATCCTTAGGATGATATGAACCATCATGCTTACTTCCTTCCACAACAAACCAACGACCAATATGATGTGGAGTATAATGAATTTGTTCATGATGAAGTCGATTGGTTTAAAAATTCCATTCCTATGCTAGATGTTTTCGAGGAAGGAAATATGGCTAACATATCTCCTAATATCAAAGTCCACATTTTGAATAAACCAGGGATTGAATAAAATATTATATTGGGGCATAGTGCACCATCGAGGAAATAGGCGCTTACACTAAGTTATTCAAAGAATTTCATGATGTTTATGGCTAGTCTTAGTCTGAAATTCTCGGACTTCATCCTACCATTTTTGAACTTCACATGGACACTTGGCCTAATGCCATCCCTATCTTCGAAAATAAATACCTATACATCCTTCCAAACATGAATCTATCAAAGCTAAAATCAATAAGCTGAAGCAGGACGGTTTCATCTATGCAATTGAATACAGCACATGGGTGTCCAATCCTATTCTTATTCTAAAGAAACAAGGAAGAATTCATGTATGCATGGACTTTCGTGATCTAAACAAAGACTGTCCCAAAGAAAACTTTACCACATCGTTCATATACATAATCATTGATGGGTGTTTGGGGCGTGAGGTTCTTTCCTTTATGGATGGATTTGTTGGGTATAACTAGATACATATTCATTATGGCAATCATCTTAAAATTGCCTTCACTAGTCTGTGGGGAGATTTTTCATATAGGGTCACGCCTTTCCTTTCTGTTTAAAGAATGTTGGGGACACCTTTCAATGTGCCATGTCGTACTATTTCCACAACCTGGCTCATATTATCCTTGCATATTTATACAATCTCACCACTCATTCTAAGTTTCAGTCGCAACACCTTCATGATTTGCATATCATATTCCTTCAATGTCGCAAGTATAACCTTCACCTTAACCGCCTTAGGTGTGTATTTTTGGTTCTTTCCAACCTACTATTGGGATTTATTGCATCCAAACATGGTATCACTCTCGACCCTCTAAAAGTTCAATCCATTCGTAAAATTCCACCTCCCCATACCCTTCACCAGTGGAAAAGCCTCCAAGGCAAAGCCAAATTTCTTCTTAAATTTGTCCCTCATTGTGCCACCACTATGCATGGGTTTCTTAGAATCATTCAATTTAAAATTCCATTTGTTTGGAATGACCAAGATCAATAGTCTTTTGATGAACTCAAACATTCTCTCACTTCTACTCCCTTGATCATTCCACTTAACTTTGAGAGGAATTTCATCTTGTATATCTCTACGTCTGCCTATTCAGTCGCCGGGTCCTACTCCAAGAGGATGGTGTTGGGAATGAGCATGTCATCTATTATGTTAGTAAGAACCTTCATGGTAACCTTGTGTCATACTCACATGATGAAACATTGGCGTTGGTTGTTGTGTTCTTCGTTTAAAATATTTGTCATTATATCCTTATATGTACAACCAAATTTGTGACCAATTCCAACCCCATGTCCTTTCTAGTAAGTTGATGAATCAATAATGGGAAGTATGCCTGTTAGATCCTTATCCTTCAGGAATTCAATCTAAAACTGTTCACACCCAAGAGTAAGAAAGGTTTAGCCCTTCGCTAAATTCATTTATGAATTTCCCGTTGCTGCGCCTGATCCGCCGGTAAATGATGACCTTCCATATGAACACTTTTTCACCATTACCCTAGATGATCCTTGATATGGTGACATCCTTACCTATCTGTGAACCTATAAATTCACTCCCCATCTCACTGATGATGATTGATGATGTATTTTACATCAAGCCCTTCGTTATCTCCTCATCGGTGACAATATTTATCATCGCAGTGTTGACACTCTCCTCCATCATTGTCTCACCCATGATGAAGTTGAGCAAGTGCTTAATGCCTTCCATGGTGTTTCTTGTGGTGGTTATCCCTTTGGAATGTCCATTGCATAGAAAATAATGTGCGGTGGTTATTTTTTCTCTTCTGTCTTTAGAGATTTATTTGAGGAAGTCAAACATTCTCGCAGTTGTCAATTATATGCCCCTACGACGCAAGCTCCAGTTACTCCCCTCCATCATGTCGTCATAGTCGGTCCTTTCTATAAATGGGATATTGAATCTATAAAGTGTTGACCCCCATCTCCTAATAAACATAAGTATATTATCGTGGTCGTCAACTCTTTCATGGAATGGGTTGAAGCCATCCCAATGCTCAATAACATTGTGGCTACAAGAACCCTCTTTTTATTTAACCATGTTATCGTTCTATTTGGGATTCCGAAATAATTTGTCTCCAACCATGGAAGAAACTTTGAAGATGATATTTGGCACGAGATATCCTCTCAGTTGGGCTTCGAACACCAATATTCATTGTCTTACTAACCCCAAGGAAATGGCCACATTGAAGTTGTCAACAAAATCCTTAAAATTTGTCTTTAGCGGACGATGAAGAAAAAAAAACCATCATCTTCTGATCTTCAATGCTTTGTGGGCCAATAGAACCTCTATCAAATAACCACTAGATTCACTCCTTTCCACCCCATTTTTTGAGAGGAGGCAGTCTTACCAATCGAGTGTGAAATCCATTCCCTACACGTAGAGGTTGAACTCCTCCTAGACATCCAACCTCTAGAACAATGAATTATCATGCTTGAGGATGTTAATGAATATTGTCATGTTGTATTTTTAACCATTGAAGTAGCCAAAAATCACACCAAAGATTAGTATGACCTAAAATTGCACCCTTGTACCTTCCATGAAGCAGATCTTGTTCCCATCTATGACGATGTCCTGGGGCATGCGAAGTTTGGACCATTATGGCTAGTTCCTTACATCATCTATAAATGTTTGGGCAAGGGGGGCTATCTTTTAAAGGGTCCAGAGGGAAAAATCCTTCCTAACCCTTGCAATGCACTCTAGCTCAAGAAATTTTACGCATATAATTTCCCATTGAAAACCATGTATCTTTTTCTTTTTCTCGTGTTTATGTAGTATTCAAGCCCCATATTCTCATTCATTCTCTTCTTATGTATTTCAATCCACACCTCATATCACTTATGATGATGGTGTGAGTTGCTTCTCTAGGAATCTAGCTTCGGCAGCTTGGGCCATCTTTACACCCTTGCATCCGTTAGTCCACTCCAACAGTGTCAGCATTAGATCTACCACCAATAACCAGCTCGAGTATGATGTTGTGATAGGTTTGTTAGCTGATTCCTTTGATCATTGCATCCTTCACCTTCTTATTTGTCTTAATTCCTTGCTACTTGTCATGCAATTGAACATCATTTATCATGTGCATAATCATATCCTATTTAGAAAATATATACGAGTTAAGAATTTGGCACGTGAATTTGAATCCATTATATTCAGTCGTGTTCCTACAGCCCAAAATCACTATTTATATATAGTTGAAAATAATGTTCTACACTGGAATTTATGATATGCATATACAAGAAAACATCCATAACATAAACAAGTGACAAACCACAATCATCACAAAATATGCATAACCATATTTTGTATCATAATATCCAACATATAGTGGTTGGAGTCCACTAGTCTAAATACATCTGGCATGCTCATCACATGTTACAACAAAACAAAAAAGGGGACCAGCATATCCCTATGCCTAATCACTATCATTTGGTGTCTCCTGAGCCAATGGCTCCATCCCACTAGCTCGTAAGTCTCGAGTTGCCTAATTTGCCATAGCCATGTGCCTCGTGATACCTCACCATTCTGAGGGAATACCAATGCACTTATTTGTATACCAATATTCTAACTCATGCCATCCGCAGTCCATCAACCCGGTCAGTAGCGCATCAAATCTATGATGAATATCGTCCTGGGGAGCATCACCACCTGATCTCTATTGTGATGTTGAATCACATTGATCCGCAACCCCGGGCAGTACAACTCTTCCTACATATCTTGTCAGCTTCACTAGTGCTATATATGCATACCGCAGTTTAGAAATCAATAAAACATACACATATTTCTAAAAAATTGATTGCATCAAATATATAATAGCTTTCACTTACCATCTCAACCCCATGGTCATCCTGATGAAAGTGGTAAGTTATGATATCCCAGATAGTTCACTCCACTATACAAATATTTATCTATGTACAATGAAATATAGTTCCAATATACAAAGAGCTTAGGTCGGAACACCCGTCTCACTCCCCTCCTCCACCTCATAAAAGTAGATACCCACAACAACATATCTTAGGCTTATATGGGCCCCTATCATAGATATGTACATGTGGTGAGATGGCCAGGATATTCTCAAAGATGAATGAGCACACAATTTTTCTAAATTAGCATTTATCATTGCTCCTTTGCTTGCATAGTTTCAATTATCGTTTCAATGACAAAATCATCATTTTGGCCCACAAATAGTAGGTGTTATGAAACCAGCTCACAAAGGATAGAAAAGATATATCAAGGCCTTAGAATTCAACCTCTTTGAGGGGGCAACCTCCTTTACATTACACAAATGAATGATTCTTTGATGATTCAAATGACAAAACCTCATTTCTATATATAGGAGTGTAAGGAGTCACAATATAACCCAACCAACCTAACAATAATAATATAAAGACAGAAAAATAACAATAGAGGGATTCTATGGGGCGCAATAATAACAATATGGGGACAATAGGGGCACAACAATATTAATAAGGGATACAACTACAATAGTAATGGGGTAATCACTAGTATTATAGGGACCCAACATGCCCCTCGCCTTCAAAAAGTGTTGTCCTCAATGCTTGAGTAGTTCTGGATACTTCTGCATAAATTCTCATCCTCCCATGTGGAATCTTCAGCGGATAAGTTCTTCCACTTGATAAGATACTCTGAAATTGATCGATTTCTTAGTTGTCGAGTTCTTGTTTCTATGACTGCTTCCGGTTCATATATAATTTTTCCTTCCTCATCAAGTTCTGGCAATATTGTTTGAACTGGGAGCTTGTCACCTATAACCTTCTTTAAACATGAAACATGGAAAACTGGGTGCAATCGAGAAGCTGCAGGAAGCTCCAATTTGTATGCCATAGTACCAATCTTTGCAACACCTTGTACGGACCATAATACTTTGGTGATAATTTATTATTCTTCTTAGCTTGCTTGAGGGGCATTTGTTTATATGGTTGTAGCCGTAGGAATACCCAATCACCTACAACAAAAAATATTTCACTATGATGTTGATCTTCCTGTTGTTTCATTCTATTTTGCGTCAACACGAGGTTATCCTTTAGGAGTTGGAGGAATTTTTGTTGGTGCTCGATGTGATGTTCCACTTCTTGAATCTTCGAATTTTCTCTTAAATATGATGTGATGGATGGTCGCTAACATCCAAAAAGTGCCATAAATGGGGTCATTTTTTTTGCTGTATGGAAGGAAGTGTTATACCACCATTCAACCAGAGGCAACCATTTGACCCATTCTGTCTATTTATTAGATACAAAGCAACAAAGATATCCTTCCAAACATTTGTTTACTATCTTAGTTTTCCAATCAGATTCAGGATGATAAGATGAGCTATAAGCTAACTGAGTACCGAGACAAGAAAATAATTATGTCCAAAAATTTCTAGTGAAAATGGGATCTTTGTTATTTACAATAATCTTTGGGTTTCCATGTAGCTTTTGAATTGTTTCCATAAATGCAGTAGAAATTGTAATGGCTTTAAATGGATGTGATAATGCACAAAAGTGTGCATAGTTGGTAAGTTTTTCAACTACCACCATGATGGCACTCTTTCCCTTAGACTTGGGTAAACTTGTGATAAAATCAATTGAAACCTCCTCCCAACGTTGGCTTGGAATGGATAAAGGTTGTAATAGACCTGGGGTCTTAATTGTTTCAACTTTATTTTGTTGGAAAACCAAACATTCCACCACAAACTTTTGAATATATGATTTAAGGCCATCTCAAAAAAATTCTTTCTTAACCCTGTGGTAAGTTTTTAAAAATCCTGAGTGCCCTCCTAAGGGAGAAGTGTGCAATTCCATAAGAATATTTTGTTTTAGTTGGGAATTCTTACAGAGGTATAAGTGATCTTTGTACCATAACGAATCATTTTGTCAGCTAAATGTATCAGACGTACTGGAATCTTGTTGTAATTTCCGAATAAGTGCCCACACTTCTTCATCATTCTTCCATTCCTCCCTTACTTTATTTATCCAATCTGGTTGGATAATAGAAATGGCGCACAACAATGCTTCCACATCCTCATCCTTTCTTGAGAGTGCATCTGCCACCACATTTTGCTTCCCTTTTTTGTAGATGATTTCAAAGTCATAACCAACATCTTTGTGACCCACTTTTGTTGCTCTTCAGAGGATAATCTTTGTTCTAAAAAGTATTTAAGGCTATCATGATCCGTTTTTACCTTGAAGTGTCTTCCCATTAGGTAGGGTCGCCATTTCTTAAGTGCATGGAGTATTGCCAACATTTCCTTCTCATAAATAGCTTTGTGTAAAAACTTTCCCTTGATTGGACGACTTTCAAAAGCAATGGGTCTTTCATCTTGCATTAGAACGGCACCAATTCCATTTCCTGAAGCATCACATTCCACAATAAAGGTTTTTGTGAAGTCCGGTGTAGCTAAGACCGGTGCTTGGCACATTGCCTCTTTAAGATGTTCAAAGGCCTTTGTTGCTTCCGGAGTCCATGAAAATGCATCGTTCTTCAATAATGTTGTTAGAGGTGCTGCTATTCTCCCATAATTCTTAACAAACTTGCGATAATACCCTGTCAAACCGAGAAATCCTCGCAGATGCTTTATGGATGTGGGGATTTTCCATTCCTTAATGGCTTTAATTTTGCTAGGGTCTACCTTAACTCCTTCATGAGATACAATATGACCCAGATATTCCACCTCTTGGACTCCAAAGAAGCATTTGGATCTTTTTGCATATAATTGTTTCTCCTCCAATAGTTCTAGCACCCTGTCAACATGTTCAACATGATCCTTCCAAGACTTGTTGTATATTAGTATATCATCAAAAAATACTAACACAAATTTTCTAAGGAAAGGTTTGAAAATTGAATTCATCAAAACCTTGAAATGTTGAAGGTGCATTGGTAAGGCCAAAAGGCATGACCAAAAATTCATAATGACCCTCATGAGTTCTAAATGTTGTTTTCGGAATGTCTTCAATCTTCATTCTGATTTGATGATATCCTGAATGAAGATCCAAATTGGTGAAGTAAATTGATCCATGAAATTGATCCAGTAATTCATCAATGACAGGAATGGGAAACTTATCTTTAATAGTGAGCTTGTTGATCTCCCTATAATCCGGACACATGCGCCATGATCCATCCTTCTTGTGCACCAATACTACGGGAGCAGAGAAAGAACTTTGACTTGGTTGAATTATCCCAGCCTCTAGCATTTCTGTAACCATACGTTCAATTTCACTCTTTTGGACATAGGGATATCTGTAGGGCCTGATGTTTGGAGGAACACTTCCTGGAATTAGATGAATAGCATGATCATGATCACGCACAGGTGGGAGACCTTTAGGAGTCTCAAATACCTTGGAATGATTATCAAGGACTTTTTGGAGATCTGGAGAAATAGATGATTCCGATGTGGAAACATCTAGCGAACATAATTGTGCAATTACACCTCTTTGTTCCTTTTTTAGAAGCTTTGTCATACCATTAGAGCTGATTATCTTTCGTGGTTTCCCTGCAATACCCCTTAATTCAACTTCCTTTCCTTCCATAGAAAATTTGATGAAAAGTTCTTGAAAATTAAAAGCTATTGTACCCAAGGATTGTAGCCATTAGACTCCTAGTACAACATCAACACCTCCCATTGGAATGGAAAGGATTGGGCTAGTCAATACATATTCTCCCATGGGTAGCTTGACATTATGGCATTTTCCAGAGCAATTTATTATTCCTCCATTTGCAATCATCACTTGACACTCTGGTGTTGGATATAGGAAGCAATTCAATTCTTTTGTTACCTTACAATGAATAAAATTGTGGGTACTTCTTGAATCAATCAACACTATTACCTTTCTCTTCTTGATTTGTCCTTCTCTCTTGATGGTTTGAGGAGTGGTAATTCCCACCAATGCATTACAAGATATCATTGGATTCATTTTTTCTTCATGTAGGCTTTGTTCCTGGAGTATATCCTCTTCTTTTGACCTTTCTTTTTCCTTTTCTTCTTCCTCTTCACAATCTATGTAGAATAATTTCTTCTCAGCACACTTATGACCTTTAGTGTATTTGCTATCACAACTGTAACAAAGCCCTTTTGCTCTTTTTTATTCCAATTGTTGTGGTGTCAACCTGATAGGTTGTGGAAGACTAGGGGCAACAACACTTCCATCTTTATAGTTGTGAGTGGTATGCTTCCTGGTTGCCATAATTTTGCTTTCCATTTTTCTTGCTAACCTGACTGCCTTCTCTAATGAATCAGGTTCCCAAAGGCGAACATCATGTTGGATATTATCCTTTAAAGACCCTATGAACACATCAATCCTATGCTCCTCTGGAATATCTTTTACCCTTATGTTCAATTTTTGGAACTCCTCAATGTGCTCCATTATTGAACCCTTTTGTTTGAGACTTATCAATTGGCTAAAAATGTGTTGCTTTTTGTATCCTCATAATGTGCTGTCAATTCTTCCGTAAAAATTGCCCAAGTGATAATTTCTTTAGAAGAGCAAAGCCATTGATACCATACAAACTGATTTAGGTTCCAAATATAAAGTTGCAATACGTACCTTTTGTGTGTTTTTCGCATTATTGAGATCGAAAAATTGCTCCATCTGCAATATCCATGTCATGGGATCCTTGCCATCGAACTTCCTCTATCGATTTTTGGAATATGGTGGGTCTTCGATCCAACATTAGAGTCTATGAAATCATGATTAACATTTCTTTTGTTCGCATCATGAGTTTCCTTTACTACCCTTTCACCATTATTAAGTATTTCTTGTAGAAAATTTGTCAAATTTGTCTTCAAATATATCTTCAAATCGTCAATCTTAGCTTCCACACCCTTTAGCTTAGATTCCACGCCATTTATCTTAGCTTCTATTAGCTTTTGTGAGAGTGAAATTTGTTTCACTTGGTCTTGTAATTTTGATATATCATGTAGCATTTCTTCCTCTTCTTCATGATTCATGCTAGAGATTTTAGGTTGCTTACTAGGTGTTCGCATTTTCTTTCCTCAGGGAAACAGTTACCAATAATAATTCTCTACTATGCCCTTTGAATTCCTTCAAAATAATTTTTCAAACCAAGCTTAAGCAAAAATTTAAAACAAATCTACACACCTTTTTTCACTTTGTAGTTGCTCAATATTGCCTCTGATGTATCTCTGTAATTTTGAATCATCTAGTTCTGAAATTGTAACCTGTAGTAGCCCTCTTTGTCCTCTTTCTAATGCCACCAGTCGTATCCCAATTAGATTCTCCAAGGAAGAGTTATGCCAAATCTCCCACAGTGACCTGATTATAGACTAGTTCAGTAGAGCGAACTTGTACGACGTGCCACGTGTCCCTATTGTGACCTTTGACTCTGAAAAATATATACAAGAAACTACAGTCCGCCCTCTTTCTGTACCTTCTTACAAATTTTCAGTCTGATGCCTAGAGAGAAAGTTATGATGATTTTCCCCAGGTCACCTGTTTGGAATGTAATTCAGGAGTTTGCAAAAAGACCAACTTCCTCAGATCATATCTCCGCAAATATAGTGCGAAAAGCTCTGGAATTTGCACCCAAGCTTGAGTACGGTTTCATCTCAAATGGGTTTGTTTTTTAGCTTCTGAAACATCACAAAAAAAAAACGTTACAGTGAAAATTCCACAATGACCTATTTGGAGCAGCGAAACCCTAGAATCCAAAAATCTGATACCAAATGTTATGAAATCAGCTCACAAGAATATAGAAAAGATAGATCAATGCCCTAGAATTTAGCCTCTTTGAGGGGGTAACCTCCTTTACATTGCACAAATGAATGATTCTTTGATGATTCAAATGACAAAACCTCCATTATATATATAGGAGTCTAAGGAGTCACAATATAACCCAGCGGACCTAACAATAATAATATAAAGCCACAAAAATAACAATAGAGGGTTTTATGGGGCACAGTAATAACAATATGGGGACAATAGGGCCACAACAATATTAATAAGGGATGCAACTATAATAGTAATGGGGTAATCACTAGTATATAGGGACCTAACAGTCTCCACATTTTATGGCCGCGAAGCATGAAGATGTAAGAAGTGAAAAAAGGGATTTTCCCCTTAGTTTAGATAGTTTGTGTCAGCTTGATGAGATCTTCCCTTAGTCCGTAGACCATGGGATTGTATAAAAAGGGATTCTTAGAAGAGTCTAAGGAAATTAATAAGTTTTTGGTAGAGTTATGAGTAAGTTTATGGGTCTGTGAGAGCTAAGAGTGAAGAGTCTTAGCTGTAGGAATAGGGTCTGCAGCTAAGTGCACAGAGGTCTAGGGTAGAAATCTGCACCTGAGTGTGCAGACCCTTGCAGCTGTGTGCGCATGGTAGTCAGAGTCTGTACTAAAAATATGGATTATCAATAAAGAGAATTATTATGAAATTATCTGTGTATGCATTATTTTACTTTTCTTATGAATGTTGTGATTATGTTATGTTGAATATTGGGGTTGCGAATCAATCCTATATTGATGCATGAATCTATGTATTTTACTTTTTCATATGTGTTAGGGCCTAATTCTACCTCAAGCTGAAAAAAGGTAGGTCTAGGGTAACATCAAACCACGCTTAACCTGGTAGCTAGCCCTACTAGGTTGAGAGAGGGCTCTCTCCTTGTCAATCTCAATTAGGATATTGGCAATTAAGGCTTGAGATGACTGAAATGAATACTAATTTTAGGCTAGGTATGTTTTCTCAGAGGATTTGATTGATTTTAATGGTTGTTTATTGGATCAGATGAGGAAGGCAGCTTTGGGTCTGGGAAATCAACTCAGATTTGCAAGAGTTTCCGTGGGACGAGATAGGTAGGTGTTTTGGCACTTTTAATTGGATGTGATGGTAAGTCTAAGACCAGTGAGGAGTTGGAGAGGGAATGGAAGGTTCATGAGTCCTATTCAAACAGCCGAAAACATTAAAAACTAAATGTATCCTCAAGGCAGAGCACTGAATATCAATGGATTCCACCTATTTATCTTTATTCATTTAGTTATGAAGAAATAAATAGATTCTGGCACATATACACATAAGAGAAAACTAAATAACAAAGGAATAAACAATGCCAATACACATTACCACAAGAATCCCACAAAATGTTGCAAAACCTTGGTTCATTTCCTTGCCAAACTACAGAAGTGATTTACAATAAAGCTCAAAGCATCCACAAGAGTCCAACCTTTACAAGTGACTAAGAAATTACATAATATAGGCATCAAACCACCTATGCTAGCCATCAGGGGTCAAATCCATGAGTCAAGGAGCTGTTTCAACAACATCTGAAGTAGGAACTAGAAAATAGGCAGTGGAACAACTTGCCTCTAAAACTATGGAAACTGATTAATTCAACCTCAAACTACCTCTAACTGATGTATCTACCCCCTCAAGTCATTTTTCATCAAATTTACATCATATTACATCATTTACCATCACAAATTTACCAAGGAGAAGAGATAAAATCAATTGATAGTCAAACTAGGCGAAATTATGAGTTTTAGGCAAAATTTGCAAAAATTTGCCTGATGCGCAGCGCCTTGAGCCTAATGCGCAGTGACACTTCATGGCTACTTTGGGAACCCTTCCCCTCATCCAAATCATTCCCAAGATAGCTTTTTGGAAATCCCTACCTGTCTAGTTTCTCAAACACTTTGAATTTTTTGATTTGGAGGTCATTTACCCCCTCAAAAGTGGATTCCCCCAAGACTGGTTCCTATGTGTCCAAAAAGTGGCAGAGAGGGCACTTTTTGAGTGTTTTTTTCCCTTTTGGTGGCCAATATCTCCTCCAAAATTGATGAAACATCTAGGTTTGCTTATTTTTTTATGTTGAATCCAAATATATAAGCCATTTGTCAATAGGATTCACCAATTCAATGTGTAGTGCCACCAACTAGAATTTCCTTTGTTTCTATTATCAAAATTTGGAAAATGACAAAATTGTCTCAAAATTTGCCCAATTTTGGCTCAACGCTGCATCATGGGTTACTTTGGTGGGCTAAAGTAACATCAGCCAAAATGATGAGCTTTTCATCCTTCTTTTTGCCTTTTGTTCCATTTTTCCCCTACATCCGAAATTCCTGTGGCCCCTGCAATGATAGTGGGTGAAAGAGTGAAGTTTACCCCAGCAAGATGTACCATATTGTTATCCATGTTTATCACAAACTTCCTTGCTAACTCATGGTGAAATTTTACCCTCTCAACCATTTCACAAAACTCAAAATAGGACTGATATCTGAAACATGTGGTGGTTAGTGGGCAAGCAAGGAGTTCACTCATGCTGATAGGTTCCTCCCTGATGATGTTTTCACCTTTGTGAGGCTTCCTGGACTGCACATTTCTCTCTCTAGAGCTATCACTAGGAGTGTCTTCTTCAAAATCATACTCATTGTCCCTCTCCATGTTCGTCTCTCTTAGGATGGTTTGATGAATGGTGGATAATTAGGTTAGGGGAATATGGACATGAAGAGATTTATAAAAGGGAAATAGTGATGGGAGTAAGTGGGGTTTATATGGGAGCTAGGGTTTGATGGAGGGAGTTTAGGGTTTGATAAAGGCGTTAATTTTAATAGGGAAAAGGGGAAAGGGAATATGAGTGAAGTGAGATAGGATTAAAAGGGTGGGTTAAAGACAAGTGAAAATGGGAATATTGAGACAAGGAAGAATATTTTGCAGTAGTGACAAATAAGATAGGAAAACACACTAGGATTTTGAGTCTTAGGAGATAAAAATATAATTGAAGTGTAAAAAACCCTACCTAGGCTCCAAAGTGAGTGTACTTACTTGTTAAGAAGGCAAATGAAGCATTTGGGAGGATTTGAGATGAATTTGTTTGGTTTTGAAGCCTCACTGGCCAATGCATAGCGCATTGAGCCCAATGTGTAGTGCCTCACAGTGCCAGTGTAAATTAACATAAGAGAAAATTGTCTGATGCGCAGTGCCCCTCTAATGTGTAGCGCCAACTATCTAATGTGCAGTGCCTTTTGCAGACCACTTTTGGAGGCCTTCCCAGTGTCTAAATAGGGTGTGTAATAGCGCGTTGGAAATATTATCGAGTCTACTTTCTAGAACATCTTGAATTTTTCGATTTGAAGTTCATTTTCCCTATCAAAAGTCAAATCTTCCAAGACTGGTCAAAATGTGCAGAATGAGGCTTCCTGAATGCAGAGTGTTGTTGGAATCAACTTTTGAAGGTCTTCCTCATCTCCGAATTGAGCTCATGATAGCTCATTGGAAATATCTCTGTGTCTAGTTACCATTTTAAGCATCAAGAAAGTCATTTGGCTAACCAGGCTACGAGAAATCTTGATTTTCCCAAGGTCACTCGAGAGGTGCAACAACTCTCTTGAGGCAACGATAATTTTGATATTTATCCCAAACCATGAAACCTATGTAAAAACTGAAAGAGGTTTTTCTTCTTGGATCAATGATGGAAAAAACAACTCTCTCACTATTGTAAAATTCATCTTCTCTTTCTCAAAAACATAGTTTGAAGCAAAACCGTCCCTTAGGTTTGATGAATGGCTTGTTCCTTCGAATGACTTCTTGACAAATGGTGGAGATCTAATGTTCGATGATATGAAATGGCCTCATACCTTATGATATCTCTCATGCTCCTCTACTCATGTATCTCTGATCCCATAACCAACCCTAGCTCGGTGGGAGAGGAAATTAGGGTTTGTTCTCTTTTGCTTTTGTAGGCGGATTGTGCTCAAGATGACTTGATTTTTGTAGTGGCAGGTGCTTGGCAATGTCACCAGGTGACCAAGAGCAGCATGTGAACATTTATTACATATAGAAATGATAAAATTACATCCAATTACATGAAATGAAATGATAAAAATACAAATGCTATGTTTTGCCTCAAAACAAGTTTTGAGGTTAAAGAGCTTTATTAAGCTTACAAAAAGGTAAATTATGATTTTATGAACTGTGTTAACCTCCTCATGTGTCTTTTGACCCCTTTATTCATTTTGCATGACCATGGTGAAAATCCCTAAGACCTAATGAAACTAAACCCTAGGACTGCTTTTTATAAATGAAATGAACTGAAATGATTATGAAACAACTGAAAAGATATGTGAAGAAAGTTAGTAGGTATATAGCATGAGGGAAAAATGAAATGAAAACTTGCCATAAGTTGATCCATGACCTAATGGAATGCAACTTATCAGAATGGGACACCTAATATGAAATGCGAAAGAGCAATTTGATCACTGATGACAGTGTAAAACCACTGACACTAACATTGGCTCCAATGGGGATGGTAGCTTCTTGAAGGTGCCAAGAACGATAGATCTCTGGGAGAAGTAGACTAGTGCCTCGTCCATTGAGCAATGGAATCAAAAACTCTAACTGAAAGGCTTGACTAAATATTGATAACTCAAATACACAAACTGACTCTTACTCAACTAAAAATTGACTCAATACTAAACACAATTGACAAACTAGAAAAGACGCTCGAAGTGGATCTTATTCAATAAAACCTACTCTAACTGTTCCATTCATCACCTGATCAAGTGAAATGAAACAACCAATGCAACCAAGTAGGCATTCTGGTTTTTTTTTGCATTCTCTGCACATACTTGCTAATGAACAACAAGAGAGAACTACTGAAATGCAACTTCCATGAAAAGTTGTAAACATATCCATTGAATAATATGGATTCTCTATCCGACTCCAAAAATAATACATAAGGATCTTGAAATTCATGTGCACTGGGACTTAGCTCATCCGCTGGATTACTTTTCTCCTCCTCATACCATTAATGCAAACTTTCGTCTAAGCTTTGTGATGAGACTCCTGCTGAAAATGACAAAGAAACCAGCTGTCGGATCAAGTTTGTATCAATATTTGTTTCAATCTCACAGTTAGCTAGTGGAGAAGGACTTTGACTGCAGACATCATCCAACAAATTAGCTATTGGATCATGAAAAACTTGAAAATACTGTTGCAACCCATTTTCTATTGGTTCCAATGAGATGGCATGATTTTCTATAGGCTGCTCATCCTTTATTGAAGATATACTATGAAAATTTCCCTTCAAAAACTAAAATGATTTGAAACAAAATGGTACAGAATCATATTGCATCATTTGATCATATGTTCCAGCTTCCAAGTCTTCATCTGCAACTTGAGAATCATTTGCAACTTGAAAATCAATGGCATTCGGTGGCTAAAAATCTAGATACTAGAAGTCTTGAACAAGGATCTCATTACCCTCTAGAGGGTCCATATCAAAACTTATCGACGGTTGATTTCTGATTAAATGAAAGTTGTCTCTAATGATCTGAAATGAAGCAAAACAAAAAGGAAAATATCCTTCACTTACTTATAAATTTGTTGCACTTTCCTCCTCACTTCCATAGCTGATATGCATCGGTTGATCACTGTATTCGAGCTGCTTAAAGTGAACTTCCTCCTTCCACAAACTAGTTGTTGATTTGTCTACATGATTAGCTTCTATTTGGAGGACATAATCATCATCATATTGATCAAACTAAGGCAAATCATCAGTAAAAATCACATCATCAAGCATACATGTCAAATCAACAAATCTCTTTTCTCCAAAAAGATCTATAAAACAAGCATTATTGGATCTATGACAGCTAGGATAAGAAAGAAAATGTTTTGGACCAGCAACTTGTTCTTCTTCAATCAGTGAGCCATGGTCTTGAAAATTATACTCATTCCTTGTGGTGATCCTTTGCATCATCTCTTCCACTACACTTACCAAAATGTCGAGCTTTACCTCTAAAGATGTTGATTCCTCTGGATCTATGTTCTTCATCTCTTCTTCCTTGAACTTTGCCCTTTTGATCAACAAATTAGCCTCTACATCTACTGCATTGTTTTTCATCTCCTCAAGTGTTACAAGTTTCCTTTCTCTCAGTTGAAACTCCATTTCCAGATCAAAGGCTTCTGGGTAGTGTAAGAGAGTGGATCCAGGAGGAGGTCTTATATTAACTGACATCGAAAAGTAGACTTGGTTAAATCTGGCAGAAAATTGTTGTGCTGTCTCCCCTGGTAGTCTATTCAACTGTTTATATTCTTCTACAATCAAGAAAGGGTTATGTCTAACCACCCACCTATCGAGGAAAACTTTGACGAACTGCTGGAAATCTGAGATGCTCGCATCAGGCAAGGTTTTGAACCAACTCTTGACTTTGCCTTGCAAAGAAAGAGCAAAAAACCTAACACTCACATCTTCTTCATCAACTTCAAAAAGGTCGAGAAAAGACTCAAAATTCAATACATGTCTCTCAACAGTGATGTTTTCACGTTCACCATCAAATCTTGGTAGATATAGGTAATGATTTTTAGGGAAAGCATGGGATATGGGAGGTAAAATTAGAGGCTTGTATCTATCTGGAATTTTACAAGGTGTAGGAGTATGTAAAAAAGGTGTAGAATCAGTGTTTGTCTCTTGAGGCTCATAAGTTTGAAGATGGTCATCACAAGATTCAGAAGAAGGGTCTTCATCAGGATCAAAGGCATGCGAATATTTGGTATTCACAATCTTCAAACGGAAGGAATCAAATGCAGGTCTAGGATCTTTCCTCGAATACAATATACTTTGTAAAGCCTTCTTGGAATTCTCGGGAAAAGAGAAGAAATAATTTATAATAAATAACATAATGTCTTGGATGAAATTCCAACTTGAATACCTGATCTTTCCATATTGTCCCTTCATGTTTCTACTGGTCGGGTTCATCCTCCAGTGGAGTCCTTGGATCTAATCTCGAAACTGATTTGTAGCCGCCAGGTGAATTATTTGAGCCTTCCTATGTTTGATCGTTGTCGACCATCAACAATCAGATCTAAACTTGATTACATTTTGCTGAGGAACACAAAATTACATCCCTAGTATGGTTGCCACTATGTTACGGCCTAAATCTACCTCAGGCTGAAAAAAGGCAGGTCTAGGGTAACATTAAACCACGCTTAACTTGGTAGCTAGCCCTGCCAGGTCGGGAGAGGGCTCTCTCCTTGTCAATATCAATTAGGATATTGGAAATTAAGGCTTGAGATGACTGAAATGAATACTAATTTTAGGCTAGGTATGTTTTCTCAAAGGATTTGATTGTTTTTAATGGTTGTTTGTTGGATCAGATGAGGAAGGCAGCTTTGGGTCCGGGAAATCAACTCAGATTTGCAGGAGTTTCTGTGGGCGAGATAGGCAGGTGTTTTGGCACTTTGAATTGAATTTGATGGTAAGTCTAAGATCATTGAGGAGTTGTAGAGGGCATACAAGGATCATGAGTCCTCTTCAAACAGCAGAAAACATTAAAAACTAAATGTATCCTTAAGGCAGAGCACTGAATATCAATGGATTCCACCTATTTATCTTGATTCATTTAGTTATGAAGAAAGAAATAGATGCTGGCACATATACACATAAGATAAAACTAAATAACAAAGGAAGAAATAATGCCAAGACACATTACCACAAGAATCCCACAAAATGCTGCAAAACCCTAGTTCATTTCCTTGTCAAACTGTAGAGGTGATTTACAATAAAGCTTAAAGCATCCACAAGAGTCTAACCTTTACAAATGACTAAGAAAGTACATAATATAGGCATCAAACCACCTATGCTAGCCATCAGGGTCAAATCCATGAGTCAAGGAGCTGTTTCAACAACATCTAAACTAGGAACTAGAAAATGGGCAGTGGAAAAACTTGCCTCTAAAACTATGGAAACTGATTCATTCAACCTCAAACTACCTCTAACTAATGTATCTACCTCCTCAAGTCATTTTTCATCAAATTTACATCATATTACATCATTTACCATCACAAATTTACCAAGGAGAAGATAAAAAGTCAACTGATAATCAAAATGGGTGAAATTATGAGTTTTAGGCAAAATTGGAAAAAAATTCCCTGATGCACAACGCCCTAAGCCTGATGCGTAGCGCCGCTTCAAGGCTACTTTTGAAGGCCTTCCACTCATCCAAATCAAGCCCAAGATAGCTTGTTGGAAGCCCTACCTATCTATTTTCTCGAACACTTTGCATTTTTTGATTTGGAGGTCATTTTCCCCCTCACAAGCGGATTCTCCCAAGATTGGTTCCTGTGTGTCCAAAAAGTGGCAGAGGGGGCACGTTTTGAGTGTTTTTTGCCCTTTTGGTGGCCAAGATCTCCTCCAAAATTGATGAAACTTTCTGGGTTTTCTTATTTCGTGATTCTAAATCCAAATCTATAAGCCATTTGTCAAGAGGATGCACCAATTCAATGTGCATCGTGCATCAACCAGAATTTCCTATGTTTCTATTTTCAAAATTTAGAAAATGACAAAATTGTCTCAAAATTTGCCCAATTTTGGCTCAAATCTGCATCATGGGTTACTTTTTTGGGCTAAAGTAACATCAGCCAAAATGTTGAGCTTTTCATCCTTCATTTTTCCTTTTGTTCCATTTTTCCCCTACATCCGAAATTCCTGTGGCCCCTGTAATGATAGTGGGTGAAAGAGTGAACTTTATCCCAGCAAGATGTACCATATTATTATCCATGCTTATCACAAACTTCCTTGCTAACTCATGGTGAAATTTGACCCTCTCAACCATTTCACAAAACTCAAAATAGGACTGATATCTGAAACATGTGGTGGTTAGTGGGCAAGCAAGGATTTCACTCATGCTAATAGGTGCCTCCCTGATCATTTTTTCACCTTTGTGAGGCTTCTTGGATTGCACATTTCTCTCTCTAGAGCTATCACTAGGAGTGTCTTCTTCAAAATCATACTCATTGTCCCTCTCCCTGTTTGTCTCTCTTAGGATGGTTTTATGAATGGTGGATAATCGGGTTAGGGGAATATGAGTATGAAGAGATTTATAAAAGGGACATAGTGATGGGGGTAAGTGGGGTTTATATGGGAGCTAGGGTTTGATGGAGGGAATTTAGGGTTTGATAAAGGGGTTAATTTTAATAGGGAAAAGGGGAAAGGGAATATGAGTGAAGTGATATAGGATTAAAAGGGTAGTTTTAGGACAAGTGAAAATGGGAATATTGAGACAGGGAAGAATATTTTGCAGTGGTGACAAATAAGATAGGAAAACACACTAGAGTTTTGAGTCTTAGGAGATAAAAATATAATTGAAGCATAAAAAACCCTACCTAGGCTCCCAAGTGAGTGTACTTACATGTTAAGAAGGAAAATGAAGCATTTGGGAGGATTTGAGATGAATTTGTTTGGTTTTGAAGCCTCACTGGCCAATGCGCAATGCACTGAGCCCAATGCGCAGCGACTCTCTGATACACAACGCCATTGTAAATTAACACAGGAGAAAACTTCCTGATGCACAACACCTTTTGTAGACCACGTTTGGAGGCCTTCCCGGTGTCCAAATTGGGCATGTGATAAATCGTTGGAAATATTATCAAGTCTACTTTCCAGAACATCTTGAATTTTCAATTTTGAGTTCATTTTCCCAAGACTAGTCAAAATGTGCAGAATGAGGCTGCCTGAATGCAGAGTGTTGTTGCAGTAAACTTTTGAAGCTCTTACTCAACTCCAAATTGAGCTCATGATAGCTCATTAGAAAGGTCTCTATGTCGAGTTACCATTTTAGAAATCAAGAAAGTCATTTGGCCAACTAGGCTAGGAGAAATCTTGATTTTCACAAGATCACTCTAGAGGTGCAACAACTCTCCTGAGGCAACAATAATTTTGACATTTCTCCCAAACCATGAAACCTGTGTAAAAACTAAAAGAGGTTTTTCTTCCTGGGTCAATGATGGGTAAAAACCTCTCTCACTATTTTCAAATTCATCTTCTCTTTCTCAGAAACATAGTTTTAAGATAAACCGTCCCTTAGGTGTGATGAATGACTTGTTCCTTGGAATGGCTTCTCAACAAATGGTGGAGATCTAATGTTAGAAGATATGAAATGGCCTCATACCTTATGATATCTCTCATGCCTCCTCTACTCATATATCTCTGATCCGATAACCAACCCTAGCTCAGTGGGAGAGGAAATTAGGGTTTGTTTTCTTTTGCTTTTGCATGTAGATTGGTGCTCAAGATGACTTGATTTTTGCAGTGGCAGGTGCTTGGAAATGTCACCAGGTGACCAGGAGTAGAATGTGAACATTTATTACATATAGAAACCATAAAATTATATCCAATTACATGAAATGAAATGATAAAAATAAAAATGCTCTATTTTACGTCAAAACAAGTTTTGAGGTTAAAGAGCTTTATTAAGCTTACAAAAAGGTAAATTATGATTTTATGAACTGTGTTAACCTCCTCATGTGTCTGCTGACCATTTTATTCATTTTTCATGGCCATGGTGAAAAACCCTAAGACCTATGAAACTAAACCCTAGGACTACTTTTTATAAATGAAATGAATTGAAATGATTATGAAACAACTGAAAAAATATGTGAAACAGGTCAGCAGGTATATAGCATGAGGGAAAAATGAAATGAAACCTTGCCATTAGTTCATCCATGACCTAATGGAATGAAACTTATTAGAATGGGACACCTAATATAAAATCCAAAAGAGAAATTTGATCACTGATGGTAGTGTGAAACCATTGACACTAACAATACAAATGCAAGTAAAAATATCTGTCTACGCACAGATAATCGTAATGCATGTTAAAGTTAACCAATACTTAAGTGAATCTGAGTAAATACAGAAGTAAGGGTAATTACATAGGCACATAAGTGCCTGATCTCTCTATTTAGGGTCCACTAAGGACGATCGGAGAATTTTGCGGAGGCTTCAACGACAAATAAGAAAAGTACTTTTATAAGCCCTAAAGGGCTTATCGGTCTACGCAAAGGAAGGGTTAGGGCATATAATTGACACAACAACCATCTCAGGGTGCGTAAACTTGGTTCCTACATCCCCCCATACTGCATCGGGTGAGACTTTAGTCCATGCTCCACGGATGGATTCTAAAAGGGCCAGTAGTGTAAGGATTTGCTTGGCTACTTAACATTGAACCTCAATTAGGGCCCATCAAGCCAAAAAATGGTTACATTGCTCGAACCAAGATCTGCATAACAAGACGTGTGATTTCGCATCATTGAAATCCAACTAAGAAGGATATTAAAGACTGGTTGGATAGAAAATTCCACAAACTCGTGGTGCAAGAAAACAAGAATCTGCGATTGACGAAAGAAAAGTGGTTGGACAGATATTTGTACATAGAGATACACAAAATCTTATTTTTTTTTCCTTCCCATTTGACTTATATGAGTGGATCACGAAGTTGACAGATGGCTAAGGGAGGTGGAGGCTTGATAGTCTGATTGTCTAGACCCCGGAGTTAGTGCAGAAATTGGAAGCCTCTGAAGGTAAGATCATGTGCCACGTCGATCATTAGCTCAATCGTATCATAGGAGGGTTTTTGACAGAGTTCGTGGTCGATACTTTGGTCAGATACAGTGAAGCAGAGCATCACTTCTTCAAAGGACCGTGAGGTAGTATTTGAAATCGTTAAATACTTGGATTAAGATGCTTTTGTGCGAAAAATGGGTTATGCAGTTACCTTGATGTTTGGGGCTATGCAAAGTGGAAGGAATTTTAGGGATGGAGTAAGAAAATGCCCTGAATATAGCTCGCTAATTGAACCTCATCTGAGTGACGATGAGGGAGCAGCATAGGCTTCTTCGAAGAGTGTTATTCGGCTGATAAAGAAAAGGTTCCCATGAATGCAGCTTCCACCCACACCACCTCCATGTTCACCCCCACTTCTTACACCCTCACCCACACCACCGCCACCTCCACCACCATTCAACATGGCAAACTCCATAAAGCTACCTGTGTTCAAGGGCATGGGGAATGAAGATCCGGACTAGTTTTGGTTCATCGCAAAGGCTGTAAGGGAAGCTCGTATCATGGTTGATCAAATGAAGAAAGCAATGTTGGTTATTGCTTTGCAGGACCGTGCACTAACGTGGTACATTAAGTACTTCATGGATAATCTGATGTCCATGTTGGCAGATATCCAGACTACGCTAAATAAGGAATTTAGTAGACCTAAGTCTAAGGCGCAATCAATTGTGGGATTCAAAGAGATCATGATGAAGCCTGGTGATGTAACTTGGGATTCGGATGAGAGATTAAAGTGTTTGATCCAAGAGGCTAACATGAATTTGACTGATGGGCAGTACTGCGAATGTTTTGTGGCCTCACTCCTGTCTAATCTAAGGGTCGTGCTATCACTATAGAAGATTGGGACCTAGGCGGAAGCTCTGGAAATTGCAATGAGATTACACGAGACACCAATGCAGGATGCTAATCTAGGGGTTTAGCAGATTCATGCACAGTTGCAGAACCTTTGCCTCGAAATGAAATGTTTGAAAAAAGATAGAAGAGCTCAGCTAAAGGTGCATGAAGAAGTATGGTGCCTAAAGTGCAAAACCCAGGGGCGTGAAAAAGGTCACTGTCTAGTTTTCACAAATTATGTTGTAGCAGGGGGAATAATGCCTCAAAGGCTTAAAGCTACAGCAAGGCCAAGTACAGGGCATGCACAATGGTATGTTATCTATCAGATAGCTGGGAAACATGCAACAAACAATTTCCATTTGCTACAGAAATTCGTACAGACACCGCAACAGCTCTTCAACAACTTCTGTCAATCTGTGGGTCATGATGAGCGTAATTGCTGGAGTTACGAATTAATGATGGATAAGACACCTACATACAGGGTGCAGGTAGAAACACGGCCTCCAGACCAAGGTGCTAGAGGAGCATGAGGCAAGTATCGCAGGTGCAGATGAGGCCAAGGTGGAGGAGGACTTGGTAGAGGTTGATGGTAGGTTATTTGTTACAATTGTGGAGGACCAGGACACTACACATCAAACTTCCTGAATCTGACACGGTTTTGATGCTGCTATTGTACTCAGTTTGACCATGCGATGGAGGATTACCCTATATTATTAGTTGAGATATGCGAGAAGGGGAAACAGCCTCAATAACCAACTCAGAACCCGTAGATGGTGAGGGTTGAGCCTTGTGAGGAAGACCCTAAGGTAAATATTGTGGTGCGGATTGGAGTGACCACTGGTGAGGATAAGGAGAAGCAACCTAAAAATGCTGAGTGGGTTCACAAAGCACTAGAAAAGGAGACCAAGTTTGATCTAGAATGCGCAAAAGAAACATTTATGGAAGCGAAGAAAATTTTCACTGAGGCCTCTACCTCAGGGAGTCAAGAGAAGTTGGCTAAAGAAATGGACTTGTCCATGATTACCATGTTCTTAGAGACCTACATGAAACTTCTATGTGATATCAAGGCTATGAAGGGACTGCATGAGCTTATCAAAAGGTGCCCTCACAAGGAAAATGCTACTAACAAACCATGCATAGTTAGAAAGCTTGTTAAGCATAAGGAAAGAACTGGACATGAGATGAGACTCACCGCGTAGATAGGAGAATACAAAATGGAACAAGTTATCTTGGACCTAGGGTCCGATGTGAACATTTTGCCAAAATAGACATGGGAAAGAATGGGGAGACCTATGCTACAATGGTCTCCAATTTAGTTAAGGATGGTGTACCAGCAGAAAATCATCCCAATGGGGAGGTTGCAGGGGGTAACAGTTGATATTGAAGGCGCAAGCGCACTAGCTAATTTTGAACTGATAGAAATTGTGGATGACAACAATCCCTACCTCGTGCTCCTTGGGATCAGTTGGGCCACTAACATGAATGGGGTAATCAATCTGAAGAAGCGAAAGATGATATTTAAGAATAAATCGCTCCACGTAGTGGTGCCACTGGACCCTGCAGAATGACCACGTTTTACTGAACCAGTCCATGATTATGAAAGTGATGATGATTTGGACCAGATTTAAAAGATAATAGTGTGAGATTGGGATTGGGTGAGTCTGACAGCAGATGGACGTATTGCATGGAACTGCGAAAGTTCCTACATGTTAGATTCAGATGAAGAACAAGAGCACTGGAAGAATCTATTGCATGAAGTATCTACACTGCGTTGTAATATGATGACCAAGCCGTTGCTTTGTGTATCATCAGAGGTAAGAAATCTACCTTAGTATGATGGTTTAACTAACGTTTTACCTAGTTTTAGGGTGTCATGAAGATCACCCTAAAACTGGATGCAAAATCTGTGAAGCAAAGGCCTTACTGCCTCAATCCAAAGTAGAAAGAAAGGGTCCACTTAGAGTTAGATAAGATGCTTGCGGTAGGTATTATTGAACTTGTGGAAGAATATAATTGGGTGAGCCCAATAGTAGTTCAGGAAAAGAAGTAGAAGGAAGAAATAAGGATATGTATAGATCTCAGGAAGTTGAATGATACCTGCATGCATTATCCCTTCCCAAATTTGTCATCGATGAGGTCCTGGATAATGTTGGCGGCCACGAAGCATATTCATTCACTGATGGGTTCTCTGGGTACCATCCAATCAAGATCACACTGAAGGATAGAAGTAAGAAAACCTTCGCAACTAAATGGGGATGCTTCTAGTATATGGTGATGCCTTTTGGTCTAAAGAATGCGTTGGCGATCTTTTCACACGTTGTCATCGTAGCGTTCAAGGATTTCATTCACAAATTTCTGGAGGAATACTTTGACGATTGGACAGTGTTTGGATTTGTAAAGTGCAATGCGGAAAGTCTGTGCTTGATGCTAGATACATGCCAGAGGTACCAGATCACACTCAATCTGAAGAACTGTTCGTTCTGTGTCACTTTTGGGATCTTTTGGATCATATGGTATGTAGACAAGGCTTGATGGTAGACCCTGTGAAGATTGCGGTCATAATCAATTTGGAGGCACGAAGGAGTGTGAAACAGTTGCGTGCAATGTTGGGGCATATGGGATACTATCGGAAATTCACCAAGAGCTATTACCAGATCACCTCGCCGATGGAAAAACTATCAAAGAAGGATGTTACATTCTATTGGAATGAAGAATGCCAGAAGAGCTTGGATGTGCTAAAGCAGAAAATTATCACCGTGTCGATCCTAGTCTTCTCGGATTAGAAGAAGGAATCTCATGTGCATGTGGACGCACCATGTATTTTGTTGGGATTAGTATTGACACAGGCTAGTGTAGGGGGACTTGGATCACCCTATAGCATTCGCAAGCAGGAAGCTATCCAAAGCTGAGGAAAATTATTCCACGATAGAGTGCGAAGGATTAAGATGTATACAAACCATTCTGCATTGAAATACATGGTCAAAAAGCTTGTGTTGGGGGGGAAGATATGCAAGTGGTTGTCGTTGTTCCAAGAATATGATTTTTGTTGGAAATAATATTGAGAGGGAGGCGTGAACCAGTATTAGCAAGTTAACAATATTTCATTTCCATAATCAGATTCATATACACTACTTCAGTTAATGCAACTTGCGTGTATACACAATGATGTTTAAGGCAACTAGCGTATACCTTACAAACTTATAATTTAGTTAGTTGATCTTTAATCTGTGCATCAAAACCATATAAACAGTAACCGGGTGTAGTAAAAACAAAACAGACAATCACACACATGAACACAAGATATAAGGTGGAAACCCAATGTGGGTGAAAACCACCTGCTGCAATCGTCTCTATCTTCCTTTAATAACAAACTTCTCTTTACAAATTTTGTATTGGTGCAGTCTTATACCAGTACGTAGGCTTCTCCCTGCAGAAGGCTACAAACTTCTATTGTTTTCTAGCTTCTCCTAGAAGGGAGCTACAACCCCCTAGCTCTTGTACTAGTTGATGTGTTTACTAGTACGTAGGTGCTGACCTACAGAAGGCTACAATCTTCTCTTTTCTTCCAGGGACCACGTTTCATAAATTTTCAAACTGGATCCATCAATAACATCAATCAAACATCAAATATATCTACATCAACCAATCTCCTTTGCACCAACCAAAACTTAATCAAACAATCACTTCTCGGAATGTTGTAACCAGAATACAGTAACAGTAACCAGAACCCAAAAAACTGCAACAACCAACAGAAGTATCTAAAGCATATTTTATGAGACGTATGCTACTTCAAGTGTCGAACCTGTGTGCATACGCATTTTTCTCAAGGCAAACCTACGTTTACGATGTTTTATTATGCAAAACTTGCGTGTATACGCACCTTTTCTAAATTGAACCTCCGTATAGATCTGTAAAAGATGATTTAATCTTTACAACTATTCAGACATCTGTTATAACCAGATCATCATATTTACAAATTATGACATGTGCCAATTATTCAGATAAAAAATCAAAACCACACAAAGATACTTCACTTCAAGCCTTAAGATCTTGACCCATCAATAGATCTTATCCTTCATCAAGCGTTGAGGTTCCTCCTTGATTCAGGTCTAGCTATGCCCAATAACTTGTATTCTCGATCTTGCTCATCATAAGATATTCAATACTTGAGTGCCCTTGCCTAAATATCTTCTCCTCCTTTTCTAGTTTTAGGCCTTACTCAATACCATGGACCAAAACCATTTAGAACCAATACCTTGGACCAAATACCTAGGGTCAACATGTTAAACAAGATACCTTGGATCAATACCATGGACCAAATACCACAGACCAAAACTAAGTTTTCCAACATGTACACTCCTTTCCTTTCATGAAAGTGTGTTTATACGCTATATGCACCTTTTAGTCTGCGAAACCATGTGTATAGGTGGCTTGGTTAGTATAGAACCTGCGTATATCTCTTTTTCTATATTTTGAGAGTCTGAACTGTGATCTGTCCTCTAAGTGAGTTGCCATCAAGGACAACACATGAGTCATAGTGCCAAATCTATGTTATAATGCCAACAATCTCCCCGTTTGGACTTGAAGGCAACCCAAAGTCACTCTCCCCCTTTGTCATCAAGGGCAAAGGGTTATGCTCCCCCTGAGAACAGGCTGACTTCTTTGATATGCTAAAGTGAACTGATTGAGCTCCATGCTCCCCCTGAGTATAAGCAAGGTCTGCAAAAAGATATTCTAAAAGAAATACATGACTCTATACATACATCATAATTGACCTTCCTATCACCAATGACTCATACATACATCCATCTCCCAACCAAGTGGGGATATACCAAGTTTGAATCATCCACAAAACCAAATGGGGATATACCAATAGTTTATGCATGTCAAAACAAAAACATTACATCATCCATCCCATGCATAGTGGGGAATCAAAATAGGTCATTTCATGACCTTAGCATTAAAGATGTACATGACATGGAGACCAAAGACCATGATAGTCATCAGTAACTATCATCAGCAACATCTGTCAATCACCATCCAGACCACCAACCATGATCTCCCCCTGAACCTGTTCCTCCTGAATCAAAAACAACTGTGAAATTGTACCAAGACCTTATAAATTAATGCCAACAATGCATTATTAGAAGAATATGCTCCCCCTGAACCAGTGCCAGAGATTATTGTCAGACCCATATCAGACTCCTTTCATCCTGAGTCTAGCCCACTGTTTTTCTTCAAACCAACATATATGCGACTGTATCCATAGCAACCTATGTATGTACGTGGATATGCTTCATGAAACTCGCGTATAACCACTTTTCACTAAAACAGATAAGTTTCAACAACAAGATGATGCATCAACTAGTCCCAACTTCTGTTTGAGATGTTCAAATGTTTCTCTAGGTAGTAGTTTGGTGAATATATCAACAACTTGTTCTTTGGAGGGAATATACTCCAATTTGACATTTTGTTCAAGCACTTGTTCACATATAAAATGATATTTGATGGGTATGTGCTTTGTCTTGGAATGCATGACTGGATTCTTTGAAATGTTGATTGCACTTGTATTATCACATAGAATAGAGATGGGAGGAGTACATGTGATCTGAATGTCTTGCAATGTATGCATCATCCAAAGGAGTTGTGTGCAACAAGATGCAGCAACTACATATTCTACTTCAGCTATATATAATGCAATTGAACTTTGTTTCTTGCTGAACCAAGACACTAATCTGGAACCCATATAGAATGCACCACCACTAGTGCTTTCTCTGTCATCCACGCTTCCTGCCCAATCTGCAGATATACATGCATGAAGTGTAAGATCTGTATCTCTAGGATACCATAAACCAAAGTTCTATGTTCCTTGAAGATATTTGAAAATATTTTTGATTACTTGAAGGTGTGATTCCTTTGGATTTTCTTGGAATCTTCCAACTATTCCCACTGCATGCATGATGTCTAGTTGGGTACCTGTTAGATAAAGCAGACTGCCAATCATGGATCTGTAGGTTGGTTGATGTACTGCTATTGATTCATCATTTGAGCTGAGATTGCATCTTGTTACCATAGAGGCGCATACTAGGTTAGACTCTTTGATGCCATGTTTTTCTAAAATTTGCTTGAGATACTTGGTTTGTGATAGAAAATACCATCTTTATTTTGTTGAACTTGTAGACCAAGAAAATATGTGAGTTCACCAAGCAGGAACATTTCAAATTCTTTTTGCATTACCAAAGCAAGGTTTTGAATCATGGCTTCTTCATTGCTACCAAAAATGATATCATCAACATACACAACAAGTATTAGCAATTTATCATTGTCAATCTTTGTATATAGATTTCTATCAGCTGATCCTTTTGAAAAACCTTGTTGATGAAGGTATTTGTCAAGACAATAATACTAGACCCTGGGAGCTTGTTTTAGACCATAGAGAGCCTTTCTGAGTCTACATACAAGTTTTGGATCATTTCCAAGGATGAATCCATTTGGTTGCTCAATATATACTTCTTCTTCTAAGTCTCCATTAAGAAAGGAAGATTTGACATCCATTTGGTATACTTTGATGTTCTGAAAGCTAGAAAGAGAAAGGAACATTCTTATGGCTTCAAGTCTAGCAACGGGTGCAAAAGTTTCTTCAAAATCTATACCTTCTTGTTGAGCATATCCTTCACAAACAACTCTAGCCTTGTTTCTAATAACTTCTGCATTTTCACTCAGCTTATTTTGAATATCCATTTGGTTCCTATGATATTCTTATCATGAGGTCTAGGAACTAATTCCTAGGTATTATTCTTTTCAATTTTCTCAACCTCTTCATTCGTGGCCTTGACCCAACATTCATCTTTGCATCCTTCATGCATATTTTGAGGTTCGATGGAGGAAAGCAATGCTAGATAGCTTGAAGCTTCTGTAATAGTTCTTCTTGTTTGCACACCTGCCTCTTTCTGCCCCAAAATTTGAGTCTCTTGATGATTTTTCTAAACATTCCTAGATGGAGTCTTTTCTTCTAGTGTTATTTTCTATTATGGTGATTCATTGGTTTCTTCTTCAGAATTAGTTTTATTTTATGTGGAAGGATATCCTCATCTTCTTCATAATCTTCAGTTTTTACCTGCTTTGTATTTTTGCTTACTTCATCAATCACAACATCAATACTTTCAACAATTTTGCCAGGTCTTTTTTTATAACACTTATATCCTTTACTTTGGGAAGAGTAACCAAGGAGAATGCCTTCATCTGCTCTAGGTTCAAACTTTCCAAGGTTTTCATCAATCCTTTTGAACATTTTCTTCCAAAAACTTTGAAGTACTTTACAGTAGGAGTCTTACCATACCAAAGTTCATGAGGATTTTGAGTGTTGTTTACCCAAATATTTGTTTTCTTGAGAATGGTGACGACAGCAAATGCAGCTTCCCCCCAGAAGGTTACAGGAGTTCCAGATTCATCTAGCATGGAATGAGCCATTTGTTGAATAGTTCTATTCATCCTTTCTACTAATCCATTTTGTTGAGGAGTCCTTGAAATGGAGAATTCCCTTTTTATTCCATGTTCTTCACAAAAGTCGAAGAATTCATCTGAGGTAAATTCCCCTCCTTGATTAGATCTAAGGCACTTGATTTTGCGGTCTGATTCATTTTCCACCAAGGATTTGAAGGCTTTGAATTTTTCAAATGCTTCATCTTTATGCTTTCGAAGCCCTATCCAACACATTCTGGAATAATCATCAATGAAAAATATAAATTATTCCTCTCCATGAGGTGAATTTTTCCTTGATGGTCCACACAAATCAGTATGAACAAGTTCAAGTGGCTCACTAACTGATCCTTCCTTTTCAGGGAAGTGAACTTTGGTTTGCTTACCGAATTGACATGATTTGCATATTGTATTTTCTGGGATGCTGATATCAGGAAGATCACGAACAACATGGAATTTGCATGCTTTCCTTATTTGAGAGAAGCTTAGATGCCCCAATCTTTTGTGCCATAGCCAATGTTCCTCATTTTTGCGTAGATAGAACTGTCATTGTCCTCCCTTGAGTATGTATAGATTGCTTGGAGTTCTTATGCCTTTGATCACGGTTTCTCCTATATCAAGCTCATGAACAACACATCCATTTGATCGAAATAATACTTCATTTCCTTGATCACACATTTGACTAACACTCAATAGGTTATGCTTTAGACCATCAACATACATAACATTCCCAACTTTAACTTTTAATTTTAAGAGAAAAAAACCTTTACCTTTTATGACAACAAGAGTGTCATTTCCAAATGAGACCCTCTTTCCCTTTTATAAGGCATTATATGACTGAAGATTTTCTGTATCACCTATCATGTGTTTCGAGCATCCACTATCGACGTACCACTAATTTTCTCTTCCTTCTGCATACAAGGCTATACCACATCTTTCTGTTTATGGTTCTTTCTTTCTCCATGTTTTGGGACCCAATGAAGTTTTCTCCTTTAGATATGTTTACTGAAATTTACTCCTGCATTCAGAATCTTCATGAACGAATTTGTTATAGATAGAGCATTCTATTTCATTTTCAATAGGAGAAAAGTTATTGTAGGTCCTTTTCATGATCCCTGTCACATTCCTTTGATTTCGCACTTCTCTAGTCATGATGGTATTGTAAGAAACACATTGAACAACTTTGTGTCCAAAGTTATGACACGAAAAGCATTGGCCATTAAAGAAGTTCCTGCGATTATCGAACCTACTGACCCGGTGATTGTAGTTTCCATTGACATTCATTCTTGAAGCAGATTGAGCCTGATTTACTTGAGGTTGGTTGTATCTTTTTTTCATCCTTAAAGTAGATTGAATCCGATTTACCTGGTGATCTACCTTATGCCTTTGCTAACAATTGTCAAATTGTTCACTGCTTTTTGCTGCATCAAGATAGCTTTTAGTGGAGGTTGACAGCTTCTATGCTTGAGATGCTTCTTCAGTATATCCAAGACCTGTATTTATCAGAGGAGAATGCTACACTTTGATAATTTCATTTGAAGTTTCTGATCCTTTAGAAAATCTAAGATTGAGAGATTTTGTTTTCTCAATATCCTTTCTTAGACCCACAATTTCACATTTTAATTTTTCATTGTGTTTTTCTCTTTCAGCAAGTTGGAATGTCAGAGTATTTATAATCATATTCTTTTCTTCTAAACAAATTTTAAGTTCAGAGATTTCTTTATAAAGATTATCTTCATCTAAATCATACAAGAAATCATCATCTTCAAAAGCCATCAGAAGTCTATAGTCATTACTATTTTCATCTTCATCACTAATTGATAAACCATCGCTATCTTCATGTGTATAGTAGCTCTTCTTACTTAATCCTTGTTTTCTATTCCGTTTTGTTGATTCCTTACCTTTATCAAGCTTATCTTTGTAAGGACATTTGGTAGCATAATGACCAACTCTTCCACAAGCAAAACATTTGAAGGGTAGTTTACCTCTAAATCTTCCAGAACCCCGTTGAAGGTTCTTGACAAAGTTTGCTTCTTCCTCTCCTTCTGAAATATGTCCTGATTCATTTAGTTCTCCTCTTCCTGAAGTTTTTAATGTGGCTTCTCTCATATCTAATGGACCTCCTTTTCTCATTTCAAAAGAAGTTAAGATTTCATGCAGTTGTGTCATAGTAATACTCTGAAGATCCTGCTTTTCTTCTATGTCATAAACTTTTGGTTCAAACTTAGTAGACAAGGATCTTAAAACCTTTTCAACTAAAGTAACTTCTTTTATCTCTTCACCCAAGTTCTTCATGCAGTTAACAATCTCATCTATACGTAAGAAGTAATTAGATATACTTTCATCATTGTGCATTTTGAGAGTTTCATATTGAATTATGAGAGATTGTAGTTTTGCACATTTTACCTGATCATCTCCTTCATAGCTTAGAATGATCTTGTCCCATATTTCTTTGGTGGTTTTGAGTTGCATGACTTTGATAAATCCTGACTATGATAGATTCCAAAATAAAGTATTGACAACCTTGGCATTGCTTTCATATTGCTTTTTACTTGCCGTATCTGTAGGAATTACTGATGGAAATTTATATCCTCCTTCCATGATTTCCCAGACATCTGTTCCAAGAGATTGAAGATAGGTTGTGGTTCTTACCTTCTAATAAACGAATTTTCTCCCATCAAAGATTGGTGGTCTAATGGATCCCTCTCTTTCATAGTTACTCATGATGATAGATCTTCCTTCAAGCGATCAATCTTCTTCTAAAGGACCTACTCTGATATTAATTGTTGGAAATAATACTGAGAGGGAGGGGTGAATCAGTATTAGAAAGTTAACAATATTTCATTTCCATAATCAGATTCATATATGCTACTTTAGTTAATGCAACTTGTGTGTATACACAACTGTGTTTAAGGCAACTAGTGCATACCTTGAAAACTTATAATTTAGTTAATTGATCTTTAATCTATGCTTCAGAACCATATAAACAATAACCAGGAGGAGTAAAAATAGAACAGACAATCACACACATGAACACAAGATATAAGGTGGAAACCCAATGTTGGTGAAAACCACCTGTTGCAATCGTCTCTATCTCCCTTTAATAAGAAACTTCTTTTTACAAATTTTGAACTGGTGCAGTCTTATACCAGTATGCAGGCTTCTACCTGTAGAAGGCTACAACCTTCTCTCATTTTCTAGCTTCTCCTGGAAGGAAGCTACAACCCCCTAGCTCTTGTAATCACTGATGTGTTTACTAGTACGTACGTGCTGACCTACAGAAGGCTACAACCTTCTCTTTTCTTCTAGGGACCACGTTTCATAAATTTTTAGATTGGATCCATTAATAACATCAATCAAACATCAAGTATATCCACATCAACCAATCTCCTTTGCACCAACCAAAACTGAATCAAACAATCACTTTTTAGAATGTTGTAACCAGAACCCAGAACACTGCAACAACCAACAGAAGTATCTAAAGCATATTTTATGAGATGTACACCACTTCAAAGTGTCAAACCTACATGCATACGCACTTTTCTCAAGGTGAACCTGTGTATATGCTATTTTGTTATGCGGAACCTGCGTGTATACACACCTTTTCTAAATTGAACCTGTGTACAAATTTGTAAAAGATGATTTAATATTTACAGCTATTCAGACATCTGTTATACCTAGATCATCATATTTACATATTACAACATGCGCTGATTATTCAGATAAAATATCAAAACCACACAAAGATACTTCACTTCAAGCCTTAAGATCTTGACCCATTACTAGATCTTATCCTTCATCAAGCGCTAAGGTTCCTCCTTGGTTCAGATCCAGCTATGCCCAATAACCTTTATTCTCGATCTTGCTTATCATAAGATATTCAATACTTGAGTGCCCTTGCCTAAAGATCCTCTCCTCCTTTTATAGTCTTAGGCCTTAATACCATGGACCAAAACCATTTAGAACCAATACCTTGGACCAAATACCTCGGGTCAACATGTTGGACAAGATACCTTGGATCAATACCATGGATCACAATACCATGGACCAAATAACATGGACCAAAACTATGTTTTCCAACATGTACGCGTCTTTCCTTTCATGAAAGTGCATGTATAAGCTATATGCGCCTTTTAGTCTGCGAACTCAGGTATATACACGGCTTGGTCAGTAGAAAATCTATGTATACCTTTTTTCCTCCATTCTAAGAGTCTGAACTGTGATTTTTCCTCTGAGTGAGTTGCCATAAAGGACAACACCTAAGTCATACTGCCAAATATGTGTCATAATGCCAACAATCTCCCCCTTTGGACTTGATGGCGACCCTAAGTCACAATCCCCCTTTGTCATCAAGGGCAAAGGGTTATGCTCCCCCGAAGAACATGCTAACTTCTTTGATATGCTGAAGGGAGCTGATTGAGCCCCATGCTCCCCCTAAGTATAAGCAAGGTCTGTTGTTAGATTCCTATACCAATAGGTTTCATTTTTCATGAGTGACAGTGGAAGTGCTAAATATGTTCATCCCTGCATGTTGCAGAGGTTCCATATTTTGTATACAGGCAAAGAAAATTAAAAGATGAAAAGAGGGTATGCCTTAAAAGAATAATCAAAGGGCAAGAAAATCAATTCATCAGAAAAAATAGTGAAAATGAACCCCAAACCAAAGACCAGGAAAATGGCTAGTTAAAATGCCACTGCTATCTTATTTTGCAAGATCACCATGTGAAGGTACTACTGCTTATACATTTGATGGATGGCCCAACAGTTCAATTTGGACCATGCCATGTTTTAAATTGTTGTTGTAGAATAGAGAAAGCAATACCTGTCCAAGAATTTCAATTTGGGCAGATGAGTAGCTAGGTAGAGAATTTGAGAAGCCCAACTGCTTAATCTGGGCCCTTGGAAGAGATAAGGGTACATTTAGATAGGAGGACAATCAAAAGAAAAAGGGACAATCAGGGTTTGCCAGTTCAAGTGCACCCAATACAAGGGAAGAAAAAATGTTAGGTGTATTAGGCTGGGTAGGTAGTTTGAGGTTGCAAAAACAAGGTTATCATTACTTTTTGTCTTGTCAGGAAAGACTTACCTCACTTATGGCATTGATACCATGGCAGTTGTTTGATAGTGCAACAAGGAAACATGACTAACTTCCCCTTCATTCCCCCAGAAATCATTTACTAACATCCCCTCAAGGACCTTGGGATCTGCCCAAAAGTCCAGTTTCACTCCATTCTTGCTAGAAACCAAGTTGACATCTGAGTTGACATAGTGAAAAGAAGCCACATTTCTTGTGTAAAGTTGATCTTTCCACAATCCATTCGTTTCCCTATGCTCAAGTTTCCATTCTATAAACTTAGCATACATCCATTTCCTTTTCATTCCATATTAACATCTAACCCTATTATCGAGCTCCCTAAATCACTTTCCCTACCCCTATTCTACAAGAAACTATATAAAAACCCCAAATAACACTAAATATTCCCCCCACGGCAACTATAGCCAAATACTATAAGTCGGGAAACATTAGGTCCATTTGGGACCCATTGTTAGCCTATCCGCGTTCAATTACCCTTAGGATTTATTTAACACCCTGTTAAATAAATAACTATGTTCAACCAACATCTGCGCAAATTTTATTGGGGTTTTATTAATATTTGATTGATAAAATAACCAAATCCCGAGCGCATATTAAACCTAAAACATAAGGTTTTAACCACCCGAAGCCGTGAATAATCAATGAATATCGAGCGCGCTTTTCCACTAAACCCCGATCATTTTGCCCACCCGACCACCGTAGGATCGGCCCTCCCAGATCCGACGGCCCTAACGAATATCGGGCGCCCCTTCATAGAGGTATGATAGTGCCCAATGGTCGACGGTTTCACCATCGTACACCGGGACAATTGTCGGCCTCTTATTGCATCAGGCCACCCCTGACACATACCACTCCCATACCAAAAGCAGTCTGACGCAAACCGCTTACCGCCCTCCCCGCTTTCCTACGTCACCGTATAACGTTGCCGCCACGTCGCTGCCACTGTAATGTACCTGTGCCATGTCACCCGCTGACGTCATCAACCTGCCACCATGTCATGATGATGTCATCATCTACGTCAGCTTCCATGTCATCTTCCGTACCTGCTACCCAACAAAAAATACGTCATGATGACGTCATCCTGTGAAAGCGCCAAAAGCACCAAAATTTCGAAAAATTGGTTAAAAGTCGTGAAAACGACTATTTTGGTTTATTTCTAATTGTGGTTGTGTAAACGACGTGCATGCGCCTTTGCAAACAAATCACCTTCCGCAGCTTATACCGCTGGTCAACCTACAATTCGGCTCCGCAGCAGCACTCCATAGCTCGACCTATACCTATCAAGTGCCCTCAATGCCCTGTAAAGAGATATTTATCCACATTTTACCCGAAAGCCCTATTTTTTCTCTTCTCTGTTCAAAATTGCCAAAGGTACCTACATTTTATCTCCATTAGCACTCCTACCAATCTTTCCCTGTCTGGCATTTCTCATTTGAGCTGATAATTCACAGCAAACCTACAAATTTCAACTAATCTCCTTTGCAAACAAGCTATCCTTACACTCTGTTCCTCCATATTTGCTCACAAACTCCACAAATCGTTAAAACTTTGAGTTAAATTAGCCGAGCGCCCTGTTCCGATTAATTGCAACCTATTTTCCTAAAGGGGAACCCTCAGTTTCCCTTTCCCTTTGCAGACTTGTGCCCCTTTGGGCGAAATTCAACTCCACTTCTCTCGGCGCTCAGTCCACAGAGCCTGCAATTCAACAATTTTATGTGAAAAATCCAGTCAAAGTGTTGTAAATCTGTTATTCATCATAAACTACATACACAGAATTTGGTTTGGGAAAGAAAGTCAGTTTTTCATACTTCTGTCAATATCCTCTGAGCTTAAATTCCACTTCCTATTGTTGTTTGCACCCACATTGCAAATTCATACCAACTGTATAAGGTATGGAGACTCCAGTAGCCTTGAAAATTTCTCCTTTAAATGCTCCACACATGGACTTAGAGTGGCTACCATTAGCAGACAGATACTTTCAGATCAGAGATATGATGGGCCTTACTTCTCACCTCAAAGTTGTGGGCCAATTCAAACACAGTCACAGAAATAACACTGATGTTCTAGGGATTTGGCAATCCAGCATGCCCTTCTATTACCTTCCAGAAGTCAATGTGCTACCTGATTTTATTCACCTAGGCCATGCACACTCTGAACCCACTCTGAGGGCAATTCTCAGTCTAGATGGGTCTGTGCTGTTCTATATCACTCCTCAGGCAATAAATGAAATGTTGAACTTTGAGCCTCCTCAGACTCTGGTTCCCCTCACAATGAAACTCTTGTTGGATCAGGGTGCAAGACTCTCTAAGGTAGAAATATCAAGAGTTAGTCAGCTATTTATGGAGCCACAGTGCCAATATGATCATCCTCCTCCCTATCATCAAGCCTCATTTAATGAAACAAGCAAGCTCATGGTGGACATGATTTCATACATTTTAGGATGCAAAACAGGAGAATTTGTGGATGAGACTGTATTCTTTATCCTAACCATATTCACCCTAGGGCAACCCCCTGCTGTCACGTATGACTATGCCACATTCATAGCAAACAAGATACATGAACAATTCATGATGGTGGAGAGAGAAAGAGTGTTTAAATACACTTCTTATATATACCACTTGCTGCTCTACTATCACCCAGATAGTTTCCAGGTTCCTCTCAGGAGATTAGACCTAAAGGGAGAGAGGAGATCTGTTGTTTATTGGACCTCAGTTTTCCATGAAGTCCACCATTCTCCATACACATATTGTGAGTTTATTTACCTATTCATTTACCCAGCTACTTGCCTATTAATGGTGACTCCTCCTACCAGACTTACTGCTGAAATGCAAAGGATCTTGCATCTTTCTAAGGGCTACAACATTGGTGATTGGTACTTCTAACAAAACCACACATTAATCAGAATTTATGGCTGTGAGTTGTCTCGCTATAAGCTACCAAGATATGTCCCCATGAGACTTTTTGCCTTGGAATATTTAGGGCAGTTCAGCAATGCAGACTTGACCTATTTCCATGGAAAAAACAAGAAGGAACAGCTTAAAATCAGACATCAGTTGGGTCCCTTTGTTTTCAACAAAAGGGAAGAAGCATGGAACAATGCAGAAAACATGGTAGGACAAGAACTCATGCTGAAACAGAGCTTCTATCGGGCACCATTTGACCCTAGACACTTCATAAGCCTTAGAAGAATCAAACATAGGCTTTCAGGGTATGTGCACCAGCTACTCCCCCACATTGAACAATATGCCAATCAACCAGAATGGATAGAGGGCACCTTAGATGATGAATAGCTCACTGAAGAAGAAAAATTAGAGAGAGATATGAAAGAAATTGAGAAAAGGATTGACCTAGATTATGTTGCACAGTTCACCTTCACACAGCCCCAACCAGTGGGAGCAAGCACATCAACAGCTACTTCAAGGCAGCTAGCTAAAGAGGTCATATCATCAACAAAAAAGGGCAAAGAAATTGAACATTATGAACAGCAAAGCACAATGGAGCAGCGACCATCCTCAAATCCAGAAAAGGGACAAGAGCAAAGCCCTTTAAAACAAAAAAAAAAAGCACTTGAAATCCCTGTGCTACAAACTCCTCACAATGAGGAAAGAGGTAAAAAGAGGGGTAGAACAGATGGGACACCCACAAGGACATCTAGGTACCAGCAAGACAAAGGCTAAACCCTATGCCGAAGAGGAAATCACTGAAGAGACCATAGGAAACAGCAGGGGTGAGGGGACTTCTAAGCAGTAGATCCCTCCCATTTTGTAAACATCGGCCATCTCCTTTCAGCAGGAGCAAGAGAAACAACCAGGTGGGGAGGTTTCATCCTCCAAACAGCAGGCCCAAAGGGGCTCGGATATAAAGAAGGAATTTACAAAGATTAAAGCTAGAAACAAGCCTATAAGGTTTCAGATTTATAACTAGTTAATGGGAATGGCTCCGACAAATCAACAAAGGCTAATGGCAGCCTATGATATAGAAGCAAGGAAGATGTCACTTCAGGCCTACTACACAGTAGCCACAGTCAGCTGTCGATTACATTAGAACCAATCTGGAGGTATTAGCAAAAGATATTCATCCTTTAGACCAGATTGAATTACATAAGAAGACAGGAGAAATGGTTTATTCTACACTGGCAGACAAGGCTCTATTATCCCACAGATTGCATAACTCTCTATAAAATACTTCTGCCCAGTTAGAACTGGAAAAGGCATCATCGTTGGCCAAGGATAATAGGATAAAATCCTAGGAGGAGATCATCATAGAGTTGTGACATGATCCCAAAGATCCCAAAGGCACACATGCCTTGATTAGAAAAAAGGAGGAAGACATAGCAGCATTAAGAAAACAAATGCAGCTGCCAGTCACAATACATCCTCAAACTGCAAAAATAGCACAACAACAAGAAGTAGAAGATGTGGTAAGTCTACTTATGAGGATGAATGAAAGGATAATGGAAACAGAGAAAGCATTGGAGGAAGCTCATCGAGGGAAACAACCAGAGTTGGCCCCTCAACCATCCCAAACTGCTCCAATAGTACCAGCTCCAATAATTACAGCTCCTTCAACTGCAGTTACATCAGCAGCACCTCCCCTAGGTTCAACTTCAGCAGCAGGTGCATCGACTTCAGCAGATCCAACAGCAGCAACAGTGCAAGAGGCCAGCTTGAGCATGGAGACCATGATGAAAGAGATTAAGGCTCTTGAATTGCAAATGGGAGAGATGAAGGAAACAAAAGAAAAGCTAGCCAAGATTGAGGCTAGTTATGATAAGTCAAAAATGACAGTTTTTGAAACAACCAGGGAAGTAAAGGCCCTGGAAAATAAGATAAAGGCCTTGGAGAAAGATCTCACTCTCCATAGGACCTTGACTGAGCTAAAAACAATTTTGTGGAATAAAATTGGCCAATCTCTTGCTGAACAATGGACAGGAATACAAACCATGTATGACCAAATAGAATTGATGGTTCTAGCTCAGCACGAAACTCATAAAGCCAGAACATTGCTAGCAAATAAGCCTGAGCAAGCCACTCGATTGATTCACTTTTTGAATACTAGTACTGGCGACCAGCTGGCAGCACTGAACATCCAGAACAGGAAAGAGACTATAGTAAGAGTCAAGAAAGTGTTGACCATGAGGAATTTTGTCCAGACTATAGAAAGGAAGTGCCAGGAAATGCAGATAGAGGTAAATGCGTTTAGACAGAGGCTTTCAAATTTGCAAGCCAAAGGTTTACCCAACCTGGTTACTAGTGCTGGAAGGCTATAAAGCAGGAATAGTATGCAAATAGGCTGAGTACCTTCATACAGAATCAAATCACAGCATCATCCAACAGTACAGAAGAAGCAGTCCCTCCCACAGGGCAGAGTTTATATGACAAACTGGAGGATTTGTTTTACATAGAGCATGAGGTAGCACACTTTTTCCAGTTTGGCTGAATTATTATACCTACACTGAAGCTGATGAAACATTATACAAGTTAAGAAAACATCAATTGCCAACTGAGGATTGGTGGCAAAGTCTACTTCAGATTTTTAAAATAGTTTGAATCTCTTCTCATTTATTGACTGCATGAGGAAATTGTATAATGTGGCTCAGGTACCATAAAATTCAAATTAACAGTGGGTGAAATTTGTGCTAATATTCAAAAGCGCAGAACAGGTGTCACAGGACAACACTACAGGACAACATTTCAAGGAAGCAGTTACCCACCGAAAACCAGAGTCAAAAGGTCAACAGCACACAGGACACCTGCCACAACGAGTAAAGAGCCTTTAATTCCTCAGTTATTGCTGCACGATTTTTCCACAAATAGACATTAATTGTGTCAGAGTAGATGGATACATTGATGTCTAGATATTTCCCTATGGGATATTTTGTAAAAACGCCTATATATACTTGTAAAAGAGATGTATTGGAGGTTTATGATTTCTTCTTTCTGAACTGCGTTGTAACATATCATACTGTGCTAATACAAATGGCTGTTGAAGTCCACTGTGTCTGAATGATCTGAAGGTGGATTGGATGTTCTGGGACGTGCTACAGAATTCCTGTGTCATGCTAAGGAACAATAAGTTATACTAAACCGTGTTTTCTGTTCTCTATATTTGTTCATTCCATGTATGTTTCATGATCTTGATAATAGAGAAGAAGAATAGCATAGGATTTTCTTGAATGCACCCCATGTTCAGTCTCTGCTGCCAATTATGTTTTCTTCAGGATTAGTCATGAATATGAATTCTTAACTGCTCATATTTGCACTAATTCTTTCATTTTGAATACTGTTTAGGAATTCTTAATTGCTCCTGCACAATATTCATACATTTTCCGTCTGTCAGTATACTGGAAGATTCTTGATTGCCTTTCACTCTTTGACTTCATTCCATCGTTTCCAGATTTGAAAATTGTTTCTAGCTTGCCTATCCTACTCTGTAGCATTACCTTTTCAACAAGAAACCCTTCCAACGATTACACTTGCAGTGACTCCATTGCCCAATGGAAAAAATAGTTATATACTTGCATCCCACTTCTGTTTGAGATCACCATCCAACAAACTTAAATCGAAACCTTGTTCATCATAACTAGCCTAAAATACTTCAAAACAAAGCTAAATTAAAAAGAGAGAGCCCTCTCTGGTTGCAGGTAGGCTAGGACCTGCAGCTAAAAGATTGGTTAGTGGTTACCTCGGCCACATTCCCTACAGGAAGCAGGGAACAACCTGAGTGATAACATCATTGGCGACTCCACTGGGGATCTAAATCAGTTTCCTTGTTTCAACATAGTCAAAGGAGATTTCAAGCTTCCTATGTTTCAAAAGAATCTCCTATAAAGCATTTTCTAAAGCTGTGATTGAAAACATACTCAGAAAAACACCAAACACAAATCTAGAAGTTGGCTCCAAAGAAGAAAACTCGTTACACAAGGTCAAACCCTGACCCAGATCCTCCAGTTGTTTTTGAAAATCCCAATTTAATTCCTAAGATCCTTAGGAAACAAGAGCAACAAGAAGACTTTGCTGATTCAAGTCCTTAAACAGTTCAGCAAAGCTATATCCCAACCCCTGCTAAAGCTTCGGCTCATCCTCATACTGCCCCTTTTTCTCGTAGTTCTTCATCCACTTCTCAAAGCACATTCCCCACTCCTCGATCTATTACACATATATCTACCATCGTCCCTGCTGTTCCAGCTATCCCATTTCTTCCTATTGTCCCATTTATCCCTATAACTATGGCAAATCGGTATGCTCCTTTACAACTACCTGCAAATCCAGGGGCTATGCCTCGGCATTATCAAAGTAATATTACTTATTTTGATGGTTCTGGTTCCTATACAGCCCAAATCCAAACCAAGAAGATGCAGGACTATTTTGAAAACTATGAAATTGATGATGATGGGGTAAGGATGAAGATCTTTGTTCAAAGTCTAACTGGTGATGTAAGGACCTAGTTTAGGTCTCTAACTGCAAATTCCATAGTTGATCCCGAGGCCCTATATCAAGTCTTCTTAAATAGATGGGAAAAGAAGAAAGACCCTTTACATATTTTAACTGAATATGACCATGTAAAAAGGGGTCCACAAGAGACTGTCCAAGATTATTGTGCTAGATTTAACAATGCATGCAATGCCATCCCTCAGAACCTTAGACCCCCACCTGACTTAGCCTTGATCAAATTCCCTGATGGATTTGACTCATACATGGCATATCAGCTAAGGGAAAGAGCCCCTCCAAGCCTAGCAGATATGTAGAATGTAGTTGTTAGTGTAGAGGAAAATTTGATTGCCAAACGAAACCGAGCTAGAAGTGAGAGAAGAACAGCATTCAAAGAAGAACCTTCAGCATTTGAGCAAAAAATTGATGCAATCCTCAAAGGAATGGACAGATTGGGAGACCGGGTAGATACCATTGAAAGAAAGTCATCTTGGGAAGGGCATCCAAGTAACTCTACTAGAACTCCAAACTTTAGAAAAGGCCAAAACACTACTACTGGAAGGATTCGACAAAATAAGAATATCATACCTCCATTTCAAGAGAATTATGTAGAGGCCTCAACCTCAAGTGAACCCACAGAGGACCCTCACATTAACTTAATGGGCCTAGATAGTGAACAACAAGTTTTTCTAACCCAAGATGACCAAGAGGCCCATGAATTCAATCAATTTCAAACCAAATCTGGAGAGTCATTTGATTTTAGAGAAGGCTATGATACAACAGTCTATGAGGTTCATAAACAGTACAAATTGAGAAGCAGAACCATAGATGTGCCTAAAACTCCTAAGTTGACAAAAGCTAAACAGCTGAAGAAAACAAAGGATAAAGTTGTCCCAACAGAATCCTCTAATAGAACTCACCCAAAGGAAGTCACGGTGGAGGATATATCAGACTTACAGCCTTCAAGAAAAAATTCATTCACACCCGATCTTTCAACAAAAGATTTGAATAACCCTCCAGAAAACAATAACAAATTAGACGTGCCTAATAACAGTACCCATAACCGAGAGAAAGTCAAAGAAAGCTCAGCTGAAAAAGAAAATCTTGCGGCCCTAAATATAAAGAATCAGATAGAAAAACCTTTTAACTTAAAAACAGAAATTGGCAAGCTGAAAATTGTCATTCCCCTCTCTGAATTGGCCAAACATGAAATTTATAGACAACAAATAAATAGGTCACTGCAAATATCAGAGAATAGGGATGTAGTCAATGTTTTGGATGATCAACCAGAACTAATTTTTGGTCCAGAAGTCAATGGTAAATCAGTAGATGGAGGTGTTCCTCCATTCAATGTGAGCTTAACCATTCATGACAAAGTGTTACATAATGCAATGTTTGACTCAGGAGCTTCCCATAATCTAATGCCCAAATCTGTGATGGAAAAGCTAGATCTAGACATCACTAGACCTTATAAGGACTTTTTCTCCTTTGACTCTAGTTAGGTCAGGTGCCTAGGCCTAATCAAAGATCTCTGTGTTTCTTTAGTCCAATATCCAGCTAAGACAATCTTGATGGATGTGGTGGTAGTTGACATTCCACCTAAGTATGGTATGCTTTTGTCCAGATCTTGGGGGCCAAACTCCAAGGATCTTTGCAGCTGGACATGTCCTATGCCACAATTTCAGTCTTTGGCCAGCCAAAAAGATTATACCGAGAAACATTGATGAAATATGTGCTTAGCAGTCAAGAAAAATCCCAGAATTTCCCCATCTATTCCATTCACTCTTACATGGATTCATTTATCTTATACAATGCTGACATGTGTCCCAAAACTGATGTCAAACTCCTGAGAACAACACAAATAGAAGGCATGAATGAACAATCAAGTGCTTTAGATAAAAAAAGGTTTTTATTTGATTGATTCAAGAAAGCAAAATGACATATCACATGAGTTACAAAATCCAAACCTACCTACTGAACAAACTTCCAAAATTGTCAAGGCTATTCATGACCAAGAAATCTTATGGTATTTAGAGTTTGACGGGTCGGTAAAAAAATTAGGAGCAGGGGCAGGTGTTTGGATACACAACATGCAGAATGACCATGCTCAAGGTCATGCATATAGGCTAAATTTCAGATGTACAAACAACATGGCTGAATATGAAGCCCTCCTATTGGGTCTCAAACAAATTAGAAGTCTAGGGGCAACTAAGATTTCAATTCTAGGGGACTCATATTTGATTATACAACAGATGAAGGGAAATTTTGTTACAAATGATATCAGGCTAAGGTCTTACAGGGGGGCTGCAACTGAATTAATTAACAACTTCTTAGGATTTTAGCTCACTAAAATTCCAAGAAGTCATAACCTACACACCCATAGTTTGGCAACTTTTTCCAGCACTTGTAAACTTCCTTTTGAGCCCAATCACCACTTCACTGTTGAGATCAAACATAGGCCTGTTGTCCCAGATAATGTAAAAAATTGGCAAGTATTTGAGAATGACACCCAAATAAATAATTTCTTGACAATGAAAGAAGAATTCTCAAATATAAATATAGAAACAAGCACTATTGATGATTAGCAGCAAGTGGACAAAGTTGAGCCAGGTATTTCGGTTGAAACAACAAATCTGATTTTGCATCCCACAACCTTTAACTGTACAGACTTACAAAAGCTAAAACAAACAGATATTGGTGAAATGATTGAGGAATAATCTGAAGTAATTGAAATAAAGGATAATTTCCTTCCCACAGGTTTAACTCCCTTAGAAGATATTTTTGATTCAAATGACATTCCTAGAAATCCAAAAATGAAACCCCTAGATGCAAAAATTGAGGAATGTAACATTGGGACCATATAAAATTCTAAAATGATAAAACTCTCTAAAACATTACCTCCTGACAAAAAATTGAAATAGATTGAGTTGTTTAAAGAGTTCCAAGATGTGTTTTCTTGGAGCTATGAGGATCTCAAGTCCTATGATACTTCAGTCATCCAACATACTATACCCTTGAAAGAAAATCAGAAACCTTTTAAACAAAAGCCGAGGAGGATTAATCCAGTGCTCCTTCCCCTGATGGAAAAAGAATTTAAACGAATGTTTGAAGCCAGAATCATTGCACCTATCAGATTTTATGAATGGATTTCAAATCTAGTACCCACTAGAAAGAAAACTAGAGAGATAAGACTTTGTGTTGACTTGAGAAATTTGAACAAAGTCTCTCTCAAAATTATATCTAATATAATGCACTGCGTAAACCCCCATACTTAAATTCAAAAAGAGTCAATGGATCTCTACTTGAATGGTTCATGAGGCACAATACTTGCTAAGGTTTTGCAAATGGGGTAGCAAGCTAAGTGGGCTTGATTGTGGAAAAACTCCACAGTTAAGCGCGCTTGAGCCAGAGGAGTTCTGGGATGGGTGACCTCGTGGGAAGTCCTGGTTACCCGGTGCAAGCCCCGGAAGTGATGATTGATGCTATGTGATTCGTTCTCCACTTTTCACTAGTTTCAATCCCACTTCTTCACCCCTGTGAGCATCACCCGATGCAATGAGTGCTAAGTGAACTATTCAAAAATCATGAGAAATTAGTCAGTAACGACTACCTCTCATGGAAATGGTCATACGTGAATGACTTACCTAACGCAGTTGAATCCCAAAATTATATCTAATATAATGCACTGCGTAAACCCCCATACTTAAATTCAAAAAGAGTCAATGGATCTCTACTTGAATGGTTCATGAGGCACAATACTTGCTAAGGTTTTGCAAATGGGGTAGCAAGCTAAGTGGGCTTGATTGTGGAAAAACTCCA
>APFE030212952.1:0-11360 GCA_000404065.3 Pinus taeda | reverse complement strand
CCCCCCCCCCCCCCCCTTTCAGTATTATTTCCAACAGAATGTTGTGTCTACAGTTCCATTCATGGCCTTTATATATACTTATGGTTGTTAGTCATGGTCTTGTGCATGATACATGAAATGGAAAAACACAATTGTCACTCTGTAATCAGGGGTGATCCAAAACTTCCTCTTAAATAGGGAACTATTAGAGCTCCCTCTTAACTAAGGACTCTTTCATTCATCAACAACTTCTTCTTTGTGGATCTTTCAACTTCTTGATCTGTTTCCTTTCTTTGATGTCATAAAGTATTTGTTTGAACTTCTTCTAGGTAGGGCACCATCCATCGATCACTTTCCTTCCTGGTTTGTCATTTCATTACTTCCTTTGTGGAAAGTGGCTTTCTTGCCATACATCAATTTTTCTTGTCATCTGGCTACTCCTTTATCATTTGTCCATGCTTCAAAATACTCTTCTCATGGATGATTCGTTGTACTTTCTTGTTTACATGCTTTGACCTAGTAGCCCATCATGACTTCATCATGATATGGCTTCAACATTAAATGGTGCTTTTGTTGGATGGATTTTTCATCATGATATCTTCATAGAGTATAATTGGTTATCTGTATCTTTCATATCTCCAAGGCCTTCATAGGTGTCCAGGGTCCTTCTTTCCTTTGTCAGAGTTGTCCTGACTTCTTTCGAGAGATATCTTCAATGGTTCTTTGTCAGATAATGATTCTTTGTGATAGTGGTGTTCTTCACATGCTTGATCTCTTTCTTCATTTGCTTCTTCTTAGATAGATTGGTCAACCACCTTATGCTCCTTCTAAGGGCACTTATTCATTGCTTTCTTCTTGGACTAATCAACAATCTTATACTCCTTATGTGAGCATATCTTTTGTTGGCCTTCATTGAAATGTAGTACATGATTTCGAGCATGTCCTTGGTGAAAGATATTCTTTCATATTTGATAATGTTATATAACTATTCCCATGACTCAATAATATCCACATGATAACATGACTAAACTTGATGCATACATACCTCATCTTGATTCTCCTTTGATCATATTAGCTTCATTAGGTTGTCATTGGTGTGGCCCTTCTTGCTTCATCTTAGCTTGGCTGCATATCATCCTTTTCTTGAATCCCATGAATGGGATTCCCAATGAGACATCTAGAGTTCATGAACCTTCTTTTGAAGATTCCATCATAGGATCTTAAAGACCCTTGCCTTGCAAATGTTTCTTTTCCTTTGATGATGGAGGTCTTCTAAGATTCTTAATCATGATCAATTTCCTTTCATCGTGGATGAGAGGGATGATGAATATCTTGACCTATAGCTACCATGATCATATATTGTAGAAGATATTTCTAACCATGCATTTTGTTCTCATTATAAATGCTACTTCTTCATGAGTATCTTGAACTCTATTTGCTTCATGCTTCTAGATTCTAAAAGATGTTTCTAGCCATGCAATTTCTATTTTATCCCTACACGATCTTATCCTTCTCAAAACCTTGAAAGAAGACTTGAAGTAAAGAGTTTGACTTAGTCATAGTAGAGATCTAGAGGATCTTCCTTCTTTTGCTTCTTTTCTTTTTCTTTCACCTCTTTAGTCATGTGAGCTTCTTCTGTCTTTCTTTTGTTGTTGTTGTCCTTCTTAGGCTTAGAACAATTCCTTTTGTAGTTTCCATATTCTTGGCATCCATAGCATTGGATTTTGGACATGTCTTTGTTGTTTGTTCTTCGTGGACCAAATTTGCCAAATTTACCATTTCTCTTGGCCATGGTAGAAAATGCTTGCTCCTTTGATCCCACATCTTCCATTGGTTTAAGTTTGGTTTCCTCTGTCTTGCATAGAGACCACATTTCACTGAGTGTGGTTTCTTCCTTCTTGGCATATATGCTTGATGTGAAGTTGACCCAATCCTTAGGTAGAGCATTGAGTACTACATTTGTCATTTCTTTTTCAGACATGACTTCCCCAAGCTCTTGAAGTGGATCCCTCATCTTAGAGATCTTCATGAAGTAGGGAGATAGTCCTTCCTTTGATATCTTCATCTTGTACAATTCATTTCTTAGAGATATCACTTCTCTGGCTGTGGATACCGAGAATAGCTCTACTAGCTTATCATAAATTTCTTTTGATGTTTCAAATTTCAAGACATAAGGAATGAGAGATTCTTTGATTGATTTTATTAGAATCCTTTGAGCTATTGTCTCATCCTTATTATACTTGGCTAAGGCTTGAGTTTTTTCCTTAGTAGGGATAGTGATATTCCCTTTGACATGTTCTAGGAGTTCATTCCCCTTGAGAAGTAAATCAGTCCTCTTCTTCCATGCAAGAAATCTATTGGTACCTACCAATTTATTGCTTTCCTTGAAAAAAGACATTGATGTATATTCAAAAGGGGACATATACTTACTTGATAGATTTTGAGATGTAGTGGATTTTCTTTCTCCTTGAAGACTTGATGGCTTGCCTTCCTAGGATCTTGATGTTCTTCAAGTTTCCTTCTCCAAGTGGACTTGCTTGATGAAGATATTTTCTTGGTAACTTGTAGATGATGTAGGTCCCTCTTTGATATGCTCTTCTTTGTAGGTGCCTTTGTGTAAGGCTCTTCTTCTTGCTCTGTAGTCTTCCTTGATGAATGATAGATGGTAGACCTTCTTTTCCTTGAGTAGATTTGGCTTGATGCTTCAACCTTGTAGATGTCTTTCCTTAATGAGTGTTCTTGAGTTGCCCTTTTCTTGATGTGTCACCTTAGCTCCGATACCACGTTGAAGAATCTAGGGAAATTAGGTGTAGAGTGATTCTTCGTGACAAGATAACAATTTGTGAAGTCTTTTTACAATTTGTATTTGTTAGCTTAACCTTCTTCTTTTTTTATTAATTCATGTGTGTGTGCTTCATAAAACTACTATCAAAACATAAAACAAGAACAAAATATGTTGGCTCTCTGCCAGGGCCAAAACCTCTCTTCTCTTGAGAGGAAAACACTTCGGTAAGTTTTGTCTTATTTAAGCTTCTTTATTAATCAATGCCAAACCCTAGAACCTTGACTAGAAGATCCTCCAAGCACAAGTAGAGTCCTTCCTTTTTCTCTACACTATGTTTCCTTGGCACTTTGTTCACCTCCTTCTGACACTTCATTCCCTAACACTTCTTCCTTCTTCCGACACTTTGTTCTTCCTTAGTGTTACACCACTGCAACCTTAATTCTCGCTCATGTGAGAGGTACCCTAGAGAACTAGTGTCATTTTCCTTCAATAGAGAGAGAGACTTCTTCACTTGACTTGAGAGGCATTGTAGGCCAAATTTCTAACCCAAATAATGATGAACATGTGACTTTGACCTTACTGTTGATGTAATCACATGCTTTCCTATCTTTTCTCGCACGTGTGACTGTATTAACCCTAGAAAACAATCCTTAAATATTCGGTGATGACTTCTCCTTCTTTGTTTTCCTTGGAGGCTTTTCTTTCATCCTTTAACTTCCTTTTCTTGCTTCCTTACTTCACATATTTCAGAGATCTGAATGTGTTCTCTTTAGAGGAGTAGAAAACCTCTATGTATAGAGGATTTTCCCTCCTTTAGGCCAACTTGTATGCTGACTTACTGCTTTGAGGCCAACTTGTCTTCCTTTACTACGATAGGTGATTTTAATGTTTCTATTGCTTCTTTTGATGGCGTATTTACTAGGGGAAGACTTGAATTTTCTTGGAGGTGTCTTCTTTGACTTTTATACATAAATATACATAATGTAACATACCCTTAAGGTCTTCAACATAATTATTTTGATTCTTTGACTCACCTATATCACTTTAAAATGTGCTAGACCTACTTCAATGAGAAAGAAACTCATTGACATATATTATAGAAATAATATTTCTTTTCTTTAATAAATACAAATATCAAAAGTACATTTATGAAAACCAAGCCTAGTTACATTTCCTTCAACACCATGATCACTAATCTCAAAAGATTGAGAATCTCTTACTCTAGTCTTTTCGATCCTATATGCTATTGTAAGTTGGTGGGCTCTCTAGTGTACTTGGTGAATACGAGACCCGATATATGTTTTGTTGTAAATGTGCTTAGTTAATTTCATTTTGAGCCTCCCCATGACCATTGGATAGTTTCCAAGCATATATTGAGATACCTATGTGGCACAATACATCACCGCCTAAAGTATGATGGAAAGAAAATCAAGTTAACAAGTTTTACCATTTCAATTTCATTGGTAGTGAGACTGATGGAAGGAGAACTACCAATGGATGTTTCAGTTTGGGATCTGTAATGCTTTCATGGATGAGTAGAAAATAAGATCTTGTTGTGTTAAGTAGTGTCGCAGTAGAATATGTTGCTACATGCAAAGTAGGAAAAAAATTGTTTGGTTAAGAAAACTATTTTCAAATTTGTTTGGAGAGCCTCTGGATCGTATGGTGATAAATTGTGATAATCAAAGTAGCATCAAGATGTCTGAAGACCCCATATTTCATGCAAGGACAAATAATATCAACAACAAGTACCACTACATTAGCAGTTTGGTACAAGATGGGGTCGTGAAGCTACAATATTCCGATAGATGAACATGTAGTTGATGTGTGGACAAAATCTCTTCTGAATAAAAAGTTTGAATATTTTGGAAGAATGCTTGGATTGGTTGATGTTATATATTTAATTGATAGGGAGAGATGAAGCATATTATGGCAAGATGCTTGGGAGGACATTTGGCTGACATATGTAATGATGTCTAGGTCTCGAAGTAGGGAGGATGGCTTTGATCATGGAGTTCTAACCTTGGATACAAACCAAGATACTTGGGTTGGTGATAGATCTTAAAATCTTGATCCTACCTAGAGTGGCTAAAGCTTAATTTCACCTTAGTCCCACCCAATTAGAGTACCCTAATCAGATATCTAATCTGTAGCACTATGTGTGTCAGAACTCTGCATAGATCATATCATTTTGAGATCTTCCATGTACCTTTATATGTATGTAATTATGAATACCTCCCTAGTTAAGAGGGAGTGTTGAATAATGTAACTAGCATTGATATTCATAATTATACTTGTCAAAATAAATTTTATTATTAAAGAAAATGACTTATTAAAGTATGGATTTCATGCTTGGGTCAATGTTTTCTAGGCGAAATCCTCCATTGAAGTCTTCTAGGTTTTGTCTTGAGACATTAGAGTCATTGTCATTTTTATTAAACCCTTCATGGGCTTTTGTATCATGTAAAAAGAATTATTTTTGAGTAAAAAAAGGTTATTTGTCACCTCCACACCAAGTCGGCCCTTTCCCCACGAAGTCGATCTACATTAGGGCAATTTTACCCAATAGAGAGGCTATATATAGAGAGGTAGTTTGACCTATTTGGATGAAAAAATAAAAAAATATTGATCAGCAAGGAAGAGAAGTAGAAAAAGAGAGCGAAGAAGTTGGATAAGCAAGAAAGAAGCCGGGAAGGCTTAATCTGAGTTTTTAGGCTATCTATCTCTCACACGTGAAAAGTTTATAGGCATTTGTTAGGATCAAAATTTTGAGTCTACTGTAGGTTCAAATTTCTGAAGTTGGGGGCAAAAAAGTTGAAGCTGGAGGCCGAAATTCTAGATTGAAGTTGCAACTAGGAAGGTGTCATTTGGATAATTTGACACAAATCATCAATTGGAAGAAAGGGATGACTTGGTTTTTGGACGAAGTCTCTGTCTAGGTCAAAGAGGTATTGGATTCTCTCATCTTGATTTGAATCTACTAGTGGAAGAGTTGGACTAGGTTTCCCCTTGAAGGGGTTTTTCCCTCACTAAGTGCCTACATCTTGTGTCTCTTGTTATTATGGTCTTCATATACATATAATTTGGTAATTTCTTGATGAAAGATAAACTAATAAAGAAGTAAAATAAGCCAACATAATTCATAAATAATTATCAAGAAAGAGGAATCAAACCCTAATTCATATAAGCATTGATTTCTCACCAATAAGAACCCAAAACTTTAAGAGGTGAAAGATATTTTATGCTCTTTATTGATGATTATACAAGGGAAATATGGGTGATAATTATAAAAGATAAGTAAGAAGCATTCAAAGCTAAGATCAAGTTGAAAATGAAGCAGGTCTAAATATCAGATTCTTGAGATCTGATAGAGGGGGAGAGTTTGCCTTAGATTAACTTAATGAATTCTAAGATAAGCGCGAAATTAGAAGACAATTTTCAATAGAAAGGATTCAAAAAAATGAAGTTGTTGAATGAAAGAATAGAGCCACACAAGAAATGGAAAGAGATGTTCTAGAAGAAGCAGAATCCCCAATTATTTTTTGGGGATAAGTAGTTCAAACATCAGTTTACATATTAAATAGAGCTCAACTCAGAGAAGATAGAAACCAAAGATCTGATAGAGGAGGAGAGTTTACCTTAAATGAAATTAATGAATTTTATGAGAATCATGGAATATGATAAGACAATTTTCAACAAGGACTCCTCAACACAATGCAGTTGTTGAATGAAATAATAGAATAGCGCAAGAAATGGAAAGAGCTATGTTAGATGAAGCAAAATGTCCAATTTTTTTTGGGAGAAGTACTTCAAACAAAAATTATAAAGGGATCTAAAACCCTTAACAATATTAACAACAACTAGAGATCACCAACAATCAAGAGCAGTCTAGGATACAAAGAATATCATGAAATAATTAATGGATAATCAATTTATAATGCATCAAGAATAGAGGAACTCAAGAGCTAAGATAATGTGCTAAATGGACCAAGCACCTAGTCAAGAAAAGCAAGTAATGATGTTACAAGTCAACAAAAAAAAAAAATCAGATGAACCACACAAATAAAAATGGAGCAAGTAGTAGAATCTCGAACATCCTCAAGCCAACAAACAAAGAAATTCTCAAATATCAATCCCATCAAGAATATTCTTCACGCCAAGATACCTAGATATATTTTATGGCTACTATTTTTCATGTCATAAATTTGTTCATAAGGCTATAAATTTTAGAGCCTATAGATATAACATAAATGTTAATGTTAGATCTGGTCAGTTCTTAATGCCTACATCTAGAAATTACTATTGTATTATTGTTGGTAAGAACAATGCATTTTCTCATCTATTAGATGAAATTCAATGCTATAAATGCAATAATTTTTGACACAAGGAAAGTGAGTGTAGAAGCAAGTTGATAAATCCTCCAGAATAGCAATTTCCCAAGCATATCAAATAATAAGAGGACACTAAGAGGTGGAAAAGGAAAAAAGAAAAATCTAAAGAATGTGGACTTGCATCATATGCTCACAATCAAGAAGGACAATGGTATGTTGACAGTGGGTGGTCAAAGCATATGCCAAGGGCACAAGAGTAAATTTCTCTCTTTAAAGGAAGACATAGGAGGAAGTGTCATCATTGGAAATAATGCACTAGCCAGAATAATGGGTAAAGGGATTGCTAGCTTTAGAAATGGAAATGCTAAGGCTTAAAATGTCCTATATGTTGGTGGTCTAAAACATAACCTATTTAGTGTTAGTAAAATGTGCAGCCAAGGATATGGCCTCACTTTTCATTATAAGGGATGTGAAATAAGGAAAAATGAATATGGGAAAGTAATAGTAGAAGAAATTAGAACCCCTAGAAATGTGCATGTTATTGATGGAGCCAAAGGAAAATGTTGCATGGAAAAGTGGATGAAAGATGGTTATGTAATGGAAGATACGGGAGTATTAGCTTTGACAATTTGTTAAAATTCATTGAAACAAAAGTAATAAGAGGAATGCCTAAAGTATCAAAGCCAAGTGATTCTATTTGCAAGCCATGTCTGTTTGGGAAGCAACCAAGGGTTCATTTCAAGACAAAAGACTATTCATCAACCAGGTCATTGGAGCTAGCTCATAAAAGTGTTTGTGGCCCCACAAGAGCCAAACATTTTAGGAAGTGAAAAATATTTTATGCTCATTATTGATGATTATACAACGGAAACATGGGTGACCTTTCTCATATAAAAGTTAGAAGCATTTAGCAAGTTCAAAATATTCAAAGCTCAAATTCAAAAATAAATGGTTCTAAAGATCAAGTGCTTGAGATATGATAGAGGAGGAGAGTTTACCTTAAATTAACTTGATGAATTCCATGAGAAGCATGGAATTAGAAGACAATTTTCAATAGCAAGAACTCAACGAAATGGAGTTGTTGAATGAAAGAATGGAACCATGCAATAAATGGAAAGAGTTATGCTAGATGAAGAAAAATGTCAAAATACCTTTTGGGGAGAAGCAGTTCAAATGAAAATTTACATATTAAATAGCGCTCAACTCAGAGTAAATTGAAACTTGATTTCTAATAGAGGAGGAGTGTTTACCTTAGATTAACTTGATGAATTCTATGAGAAGCAAAAAATTAGAAGACAATTTTCAATTGCAAGGACTCCTCAACAAAATAGATTTGTTGAACAAAATAATAGAACAATTCAAGAATTAATGGAGAGAGCTATGCTAGATGAAGCAAAATCTCCAAATACTTTTTTGGAAGAAGTAGCTCAAACAATAGTTATAAATGGCTTTGAAACCCTTCATAAAATTCTCAACAATTAGAGATCACCAATGATCTAGATAAGTCTAGGCTACAAAGGATACCATGAAAAAGTCAAAGGATAATTTATTTCTAATACATCAAGAATAGAGGAAATGAAAAGCTACATTAATGTGATAAAACGACCAAGCACCCAATCAAGCAAAGCAAGGAATGATGCCATAAGTCAACAAAAAGAAAAATTTAGATAAGATACATAAATAAAAATGGTGCAAGTAAGCAACAAAAGCCCGGCCCTCTTCAAGCTAACAAACAAAGCAAGTGTCAAAGATCAATCCCATCTAAAAGATTCTTCACACCAAGGCACCTAGATCCCTTTTATGGCTACTATTTTTCAAGTCATAACTTAGTTCATAAGGCTGTAAATTGTAGAACCTATATATATAACAAAAATGTAAATGTTAATAATGTTGGTAAGAACAATGCATTTTCGCATATGTTGGATGAAATTCAATGCTACAAATGTAATAATTTTGGACACAAGGCAAGTGAATGTAGAAGAAGGTTGATAAATCCTCTCAGAATCTCAAGAAACATTTTCAAAGTAGATCAAATAAGAAGAGAACACTAAGAGGTGAAAAAATAAGAAAGAAAAGTATAAAGAACATGGCCATACATTATATGCTCACAACCAAGGATAATGGTACATTGTTAGTGGGTGCTCAAAGTATATGACAGGGACAAGAGTAAATTTCTTGCTTTATAAGAAGACAAAGGAGGAAGTGTCACAATTGGCAATAATGCACTAGCCAAAATAATGGGTAAATGGATTGTTAGCTTTAACAATGGAAAAGCTAAGGCTTAAAATGTCCTATATGTTGATGGTATAAGACATAACCTCTTGAGTGTTAGTCAAGTATGTGACCAAGTATATTTAGACAAGGGTTCATTTCAAGACAAAATAATATTCATTAACTAGGCCACTGGAGCTAGTTCATACAAATGTCTGTAGCCCAAAATTTTAAGAGGTGAAAGATATTTTATGCTCTTTATTGATGATTACAAGGGAAACATGGGTGATCTTGCTTAAAGAAAATTAAAAAGCATTTATCAAGTTCAAAATATTCAAAGCTCAAGTTGAAAATGAAATGGGTCTAAAGATCAAGTGCTTGAGATATGATGGAAGAGGAGATTTTACCTTAGATGAATTTGATGAATTCTGTGAGAAGCATGGAATTAGAAGACAATTTTCAATAACAAGGAAGTCTTAACAAAATTGAGTTTTAGAACAAAAGAATAGAATGATGAAAGAAATGGAAAGAGCTAAATAACAATTTACATATTAAATAAAGCTCAAATCATACTAAATATCAACTTGAGATATGATAGAGGAGGTCAGTTTACCTTACATGGAATTAATGAATTTTGTGAGAAGCATGGAGTTAGAAGTAAATTTTCAATAATAAGGACTCCTCAATAACATGGAGTTGATAAATGGTCAAAATACAACTGTTGATAATTTTTTAAAGAACCTATGTTTCAGATTACTAACATGATTCCATCCTTAGGGTTTTTATAATCTCGAATGAGGAGTTGTCATGAATCATATGAGCTTTCTTTAATAGTTATTAGAGCTTTCTTTAATAGTTATTATCAATATATATTGTTACAAGTCGGTTTGCAATAACTATTGTGAACTCCTTTTAAAAAGCTCAAAATGGAGTTGTTGAATGAAAGAATAAAACAATGCAAGAAATTGAAAGAGCAATGTTAGATGAAGCAAAATCTCCAAATAATTTTTGGGGAGAAGCAATTCAAATAGCACTTGTAAAGGGTTTTGAAACCCTTAACAATATTCTCAGCAATCAAAGACCACCAACAATCAAGAAAGGTTTGTGCTACAAAGAAGATCATGAAAAATTCAAAGCATAATCGATTTCTAATAGATCAAGAATAGATGAACTCAGGAGCTATGCTAAATTGCTAAAAGGACCGATCAAGCAGTAAGAAAAACAAGGAAAGATGCCATAATTCAAGAAAAGAAAATAGATTGACCATAGAAATAACAATAGAGAAATTAAGCAGCAAAACCCTGATCCTCCTCAAGCCAACATACAAAGCAACTCTTAAAGATCAATCCCATCAAGAAGATTCTTCACACCATGGTAACGAGATGTATTACATGACTACTATTTTTCATGTCATAACTTTGTTCAAAAGGTTGTAAATTCTAGAGCATAATATAGACATAACAGAAATGTAAATGTTAGATCTAGTAAATTCTTAATGCCTAGATCTAGAAATCCTTATGTTAATAATGTTGGTAAGAACAATGCATTTTCCCATCTTCTTCCCAAACTAACGTGGATTGCAAATAGAATCACTTGGATTTGATATTTTAGGCATTCTTCTTACCACAATGTTGGTAAGAACAATGAATTTTCTCACCTTCTTCCCAAACTGACATGGATTGCAAATAGAATCATTTGGATTTGATATTTTAGGCATTCTTCTTACCACTTATGTTTTGTTGATTCTTACCAAATTGTGAAAGCTCTATGTCATAACCAAATTTCATCCACTTTTCTTGCACAACATTTTTCTCTGGCTACATCAAGGACATACACATTGCTAAGGGTTCTAATTTCTTTTACTATTACTTTCATCTTTTCTTATTTTTCTCTGGCTACATCAAGGACATACACATTGCTAAGGGTTCTAATTTCTTTTACTATTACTTTCATCTTTTCTTATTTTCCCACCACATCTCTTAGAATGAAAAGTGAGGTTAAGATAGATTTACACATATGTAGTTATTCTTTTTGTTTATTTATTATTTATTGTC